>JBBPPG010000112.1:0-48444 GCA_038091855.1 Leccinellum luteum | reverse complement strand
ATTTTCCCAAAAAGGAAAGTCATTATTCCTTTTTGGTCAGACTACAAAAGTCGTAGCCCCTGTCTTTCTGATTCTAATGGTGCAACAATCTAATCAATCTGATCTAATCTGGATAAGATATAAGCAACATGGTCGCAAAACTCTGGTGATATAAGGCTTCTGATTGGCTGATAATTCAGGGGGTGATCTTGCCACTTCTGAGTCACTTATGTAACACAATTCTGTGCCTCATTCAGGGGAAAAAAGCATCAATTTGAGATCCACATTGGATTTGGGGATATATCCTAGGGATATATCATGAGTTATAAATGAAGACTACAGCAAAAGATGTATCCCCTCCTTTGTGATAGCACAGTCTTAGGATATATCAAAATGGCCACAGGTGGTGGTGGGTGAAGTCTGGCAGGAAGTGGGTGAGATCTGGCATGATGTTGCCCAGATCCAGGAGGACATCCAGGACATACAGCGCTTTATATAGGATGCCTGGAGCACTATTAGGGTGCTCCTGTGGAATCTCTTAGTTAGACCATTTTTGTTGTAATTCTTGACTCGTCGACATCGTCCTCTGTAGTACTTGTACATAATATCTGACTCCTCCGAGAGGGCCCATAGTGTTCTCCATAGAGAACGGTTGACTTTCTCTTAGCAATGATCTTTGAAAGGATGAGTATGACCTAGGTTCACATCTATCATATCTCCATGCCAGATTGACAATTGCATGAGGAGAATATGAAGTTTGACTCGGGAATCAGGACAACAACCCGGGCCGGACAAGTCGATAACCATCACATTGAAATCCTGCCATCCCAATGTAACCTGCCATGCAACCCTAGCAAGGCAGACCAATACGTGGGCACTACAAGGAACATCCCGAAGCTACACTACCGTGTTAATTTCTCGAGTAGCTGCCTCTCCTTTCTGTCCATGAACATCATCACCATCCCAAATCTTCGAACCTTGGTAAAGGCTGTCAAGTAACTTCGTACGACTTCTCTCGTGTCTGGAGCCATGTCCTGCTCGAGCACCGCCTCAAACATGTGCAATATGGATTTAAGCAGCTCGGGTTCCAACGAGACTTGGAACAGTGCTGGGATGGATGATGGAGGAATCGTCTGCATTCGAGTCGAAGTGCTTAGTTTCGCGCGACACATCATCCATACGGTACCTTACACGAATTAGGGTCCATTTGTCTCCGTCCAACTCCAGGGACTCCCATGTCTTGGTGAACTGGAATAGCGTTGTGGGGGGCTTTTCAGGATCTGTGCGCGGGGCAGGTTGTGGCGTAGATTCTCGCCTCAGAGACACACCCTCACTCTGTGCCCTGCTGACGATGGTGTGGTCTCCTGCAGGGCGGAATATTCCACCTGATACTCTCGCCGGCTTGGACTCTTTGCGCGCCTGTTTGGCGTCCTCGAACGTCTGTGGTTTGGATGCAGGAGCTGCTGTCGTAGTGGATCCGCCTTCCTGCCTCAATAACCGCGATGAAACTGGCTGAAGTAGATCCGTATCTTTTCCCGGAGCTGCGTCAGCCTCAACTATTTCGATGGGAACTCGACGTCTTGGAGCCGTGTGCTTTTCAACAGTCTCAGAATAGAATCCAGCTCCGAGTCCGTCAGGAGTGGAAACCTACAGTGTACTTTGGTCCTTGTTTGAGCTTTCGTTGCTGTAATAGCTTCCCGAGTTCGAGTATCTCATTCTTGACTGATTCGTTCGTGGATTCTAGAGCTAGGGCTTTGTCCAGGTCTATAGTGCGTCAGCGACTGTCAGACTTGATCTAGCGTCGTTTCATACCGGCCTGCGCGTCATCCAAGTTCTCAAGAGCTCTTCGCGCTTGACTTCTTCTGAAGAGTGCTTTGACATTGTTGGGGTTCAGCTGCAAAACCTTGGTGCAGTCCCTCTCCGCATCCTCGGATCTGCCGAGCAAATGGTCAGTCGCATCGAACGAATTCGGGATGGATTTGGGATGGACGTACTTGCCTAGTTTGAGATACGCGGCCGCACGGTTGAGGAAGAACGTATGGTCAGAGCTGTCGGCAAGGATGGCGTCGGTGTAGTGGCCAACAGCGCTCGGATAGTCGGCAGCCTTGAACGCTGCGTTTCCCTGCCAGCCAAGCCGTGAAACTAGTAAAAGTAAAAGATGGCTAGGATTTTCTGTTGCTCACCTTTTCTTTCGCCAATGTCGCCTTCTCTGACGCCATTCGAGTCGCTGACCAAGTGGCGGTCGGTGTTGAACTCGGTGGCAGCTTCTTTCAGAGTCATATTACCATCTCTCTAACTACGATCACTTGCATCGTGGCCTCGTCGTTGCGGATCCAAACGGAGCCTCCAAAAATGTATCACAAGCCATCCTTGAATCCAGTTCCTGCAGGAGATATGAACGTAAAAGTGCCTTCGCGTGGGTCCTCAATCATCCGTCTGTGATCATCCAATCTAATCATTGATCATGTCTGCTCCGAAGCCTCCGTGAGCAAACCTGCACCGTCGCTCTCGTCTCCGCGAATGTTGCATTCTTTGAGCGATGAAAACAAGTCCGTCCTCAGTCTCATAGCAGATGGTCAGCACATCTTTGTCGGTGGCCAGTGTCAAGATATATCGGTCAGTTCTCTTCTTATTTGTTTACCACTTCCCTAACTCCAGTAGGTTTGGGACAAGCAATCGTATACACTCAAAACTAGTCTCCGCGGCCATACGGGAAGCATCCTCGCTTTAGAACTGGCAGAACAGAAACGATGGTTATTCAGCGCTTCGGGTAGGCATTTCTCGTTTATTTGGTATCAGGTTTCTGATGCATCGCAGGCGATAGTACTGTTAGGGTGTGTGCTGCTGTTCCACCACGATCGTTCTCAAGCAGACCAGATTAGATATGGTCCACAGAGACATTCGCTGCGATATATATCCTTAACCCCTATCTAGAGAACGGGGCCGGCGACCTCTTTTCTCTCGCTTGGAGTCCTATCCTGCGGACCATTTACCTCGGCTGCCAGAATACCTCAATACAATGGTTTGACTTCGGTCAGCGAACTGTAGGCCGACCAACCCGGGATCAATCTGGTGGATCCACCCCAACTCGCAAAGTGCACAAGTTCTTCGATAGTTATCCTCAGTATACTCACAGGCCCGCTGATCTACTGGCGAACAATCTCAACTTCTCCCCTCCCTTGGATGCAAGTCCTTGCTGCAAGAACGTGATTGAAATCCCTGCTTCAAACGTTCTTGACTCCGCACACTTTGGATATGTATATTGTATGGCGATGATGCCATCTCAGAGAACAGGTTCTGATGACACTGCCGTACAACCTGACGCAACCTATCACCTGTTGACAGGTAGTGGCGACGAGACAGTCAAGGTCGGTCATACACGATCCGAGGATGATCATGCTTAGTATCTCACGCCAGATATGGACGTGCACTTCTGATGGCCCAGTGCTGAAACACACATTCGATTGTAATCATGGCGCCGTCTTGTCCCTCGCAGTTACGGGCGATACCATCTTTGCCGGTTGTCAAGAAGGATACGTTCAAGTCTTCGATCTAGAGACCAGGACGCTTGTTCGGAGTATGATAATCCAGGAGGTTGGTCCAAACGATCTACACATGCTCATGCAAAGATTCATCATGCGTCCCAGAATCATGATATATTATCACTGTCGATGATGTATTCCGAGCTTTATACTTGTTCATCGAACGGGCAAATTCAGGTTGGTTTCAAAGTCATTAGGACATCCAGATGCATTAAACTTTGCGGATATAAGCGGTGGTCGCCCACGTATAATTGCACCGCGTCGTGGAGGGCACACGAAGGGATCGTACTTTCATCAGTTGTCACCCGCTCGACGCAGGGAAATGGATTCGTACTAGTATCCGGTGCCAACGACGGAGTTGTGAAGGTAAGCTATCCATTCGTCGTTCGGCGATCGTACCTCACATTCCATCAGATTTGGGACATCGACTTGTCATCAAAAACAACACTTGTTCCACTTTCACAGAATAGCCTCCCTGAAACTGAAGACGATGGTCATGGTACGCGATCTGCGATTCGAGCTTCATAATACTGAGAGCCATGCAGACATTATGACTTACGCACTGTCAACCTTTGTTTCTATCCCGAGCGTCAGCTCTGATCCTTTGCATCATGAAGATTGCCGTCAGGCAGCTACTTGGCTGAAAAAATGTCTGCACCAACTTGGCGCCGAGTCCACGCTGGTGAAGCTCTTGTGTAGAATAAGTGTCAATCAATTTCTGACTTTGAACAGTTACCAACTAGAGAGAACGGAAGTCCTCTAGTGTTGTCTATTTTCCACGGAAGCCAAGGCAAATATCCAAAGCCTCGGATATTGTTTTACGGGTAAATAGTGATTTCCTTCCCCTTCTTGCTTGCTCTAAAGTCCCTTCAGTCATTACGACGTCATCTCAGCTCCTCTTGAGGGTTGGGACTCTGACCCGTTCACTGTTACTGGACGAAATGGATACCTGTATGGCCGTGGTGTTACAGACAACAAAGGTCCGGTTATGGCGGTGGCGTGCGCTGCCGCCGAATTGTTGAGGAAACGAGCTCTCGGTGTTGACCTGGTACTTGTGATTGAGGGCGAGGAAGAGGCAGGTAGTCCCGGATTCATGGACGCCGTCTCGGCGCACAAGGTTTGAATTGATCACATTGTGCACGTTACACGTCCTCATGCATCCAGTCTCAAATCGGGGACGTAGACGCTATCTTGCTCAGGTATCATCATCACGTATACACCGATTGAGCCTTTCTAATTCATCCGTGCAGCAATTCTACTTGGATAACAGAGTATCCGCCGTGCATTACGTATGGATTGCGTGGGGTTGTCCATGCTACGGTTGAGGTATGTACCCGGGATCGTGTGTCGGCTTTTTGTTCTAGACATCGCTTAGATTACCAGTGGCGCTCCGGATCAGCATTCTGGCATCGAAGGAGGAGCTGGCACTGAACCCATGCTCGACACGTGAGTCCGTATCCAATAATAGTGCAGCCACTCTTAGACGTTCATCTCTAGGATCCGCCTACTTGCAACACTAACGGATGGCCAGCACAAAGTTGCGATCGCAGGTTTCTGTGTGTCGTTTGATTTATACATATTGTTGCTCTGGTCTCATTGTTATCTTAGACGACAGTGTTCGCCCTCAAACTGAAGACGAAGAACGACTCTACGAACAATTGTCGTTGGTAGCAAACAGCCCCGCTTCCGTCCTCTCCTCGCGGTGGCGCGAACCCTCACTCACCGTCCACAACATCTCGGTCTCTGGTCCCGGAAGTAAGTTTCCGTGATCCACCACCACCGATTTTCGTGTCCATAGATTTACATTAGATCCTACCGTCATTCCCGGAACGGTGACGACCAAGTTATCGTTACGCATCGTGCCAGACCAAGATCTAGAGACGGTCTCGCGTGCGCTCGTCTCCCACCTCAATGCCTCATTTGATACGTTCCAGTCGCCAAACGAGCTCGACGTGCGTTATTTCCTCAACCTTTTGTGACCGTCGTCGCTCATGGTTCATGCATGATCAGGTTACCATCAATCACACCGCGGATTGGTGGCTAGGTGACCTCGACGATCCGTGGTTCAAAGCGCTCGAATCGGCCGTGCGGGACGAGTGGGGTGTCGAACCCCTGCACATTCGTGAGGGCGGTGTACGTATTTCCTGCAAGAGTAAGTGCAGTCACTGCCCACTGACCCTTTTCCCTCCCCACTTTGCAGTCCATCCCTTCCGTGCCGTGCCTCGAAAAGCTGTTTGGATGCCGCGCACTTCACCTCCCGCTCGGTCAGAGTTCCGTGCGTGTCTCTCGTTGTATATATATGCGTTAACCGAATACTCAACGTTGGTTGGCTCTCTCTCTCTCTCTCTCCCCAAAAAACAGGACCGAGCGCATCTGCCCAACGAGCGTATCTCGCTCGCCAACCTCCGGCGAGGCAAGGCGGTCCTCGAACGGTTCTTGACCAGAGTTGCAGACACGCGCCAGCCTGGGTCGGACTAGATTTATAGCAGACCGTTTTTTTCTTTTTCTCGTCGATTAGTGTGCTCACTCTCGCCCCCCCTCCCCCCAGATCCCCCAGTTTTATTTATGTACTGTGTCGTCTCAAATGAAAATTATTATACGCGCTCAGAATAGATTAAATCCCCCGTATCATCCCGTCAAAGGGAGGCAACCCCTCAAACATTAGTAACGATGTTAGGTCAAGAAACGGTGACAGAAATAAAACAACACGTCGAGGACTCAACTAGAGAACTAGCAACGGCGAGGGGACGTCAACGGAAAGATGAGCTGTAGTAAGTATTTCTATTGGTTGCACATGCGCGCCAGTATCGGCAAGATCGTCCCATGACTACATGTAAAAACGCCGCAGCACCGGCACGTCCTAGAAAAAGAAGCGCAGGCCAGCCCAACGTCGTTGGAGTTTTGCATAAGTACACATGTCAACGGTCGATCAGATCCCCTTGTGCCTCTTTTCTTTAAACAAAAAGGTCGGCAATGGGGAGCCCGTCGACCGCGTTAAACAACTGAGCCAGAACTCCCTCACAACCTACCTAAGCGCATCGGAAAATGCACAAATAAGGCACCAAAAGAATCCAGTTGTGCATGGAAGGGAGCCAAAGCCAAGAGACCTCGGAGCGAAAAAAAAAAAAGACATGATAGAAAGCCAAAAAAAGACTTATAAAGATAACGTTCGAATGTGGTTGTTCAGAGGCGCAAAAGACAAGGGGTATGGGAGGGTGATGCGTTCCAGCAAAAAGAGTGCAAAATGAAAGTGAAGTATGGCATGGATCACCAGTTCATCGTGCTCTCGCGCAAGATGGGTGTCGAAATTGTGCCTGGTTGAATCTGGCGGCGTTCTCGTACGCCTGTGACGTGGTGATCGTAACCGTCTTCGTCTGCACGCGAGGACTGGTAGCCCCTCAAACTGTCTTCCGCGTAATAGAAGCTCCTTCGCCGTTGACCGCCGACGCTGTCCCGATCGAACTCTTGGCCCTCCGGTCGTACACCAAGGTTGCCTGTGGCCTCAGAGAGACGTCTATGGCCGTTCGCTTTGCGCCTTTGGTAGGCCTTGTAACACACGTACGCCACGATCAAGACCGCTACGGCACCAAGGGAGCTGACCACACCGATGATAGCGTCCTGGCGAACATTAGATCCACTTGACGAAGACCCGATGCTAGTGCTGCCTCCACCACCAGGCGTCGGACCTTGTATGGAATTCAGTTGCAAGGTCGGATCGACACACTGTGCTAGCTCCGTGGGGATGGTGCCAACTTGACCAGTATAGAAGGTGGATTTCTGGTTCGCGATGAGGCTAGCAAGCGTAGAAACATCGTCTTTTGGGATGTAACCTTGCCAGGTCGTTTTAAGTTCGGATACATCCGCTGGCCCGGTGTATGACGAGGGCTCATAAACCGACAGCTCGTAGTTATGAACTTCTCCAACTGGCAGGGAATTAATTTGGCAGACGATCCAATGCAGACTTGAAAAACATACCATCGATGCCAAGGGCGGTAGAGATTATACTAGGCACGTATTCGAAGAACTGGCCCGCGGACTCTGCATTCTGCGCCACAAAGGCCCAGTTGAGAGAATCGTTGAACAGGATAGTGATCATGACGTCGGTACTCGGAAGGCTATTGACGTCGAGCGTGGGTTGTGGCAGGATGATCCTGGGCAATCCACTAGGGAGGGGAGGAAGGGAAGGAGAGGCCAAAGGCGACACCGAATTCAACGGAGTAGTCGTTGTGGGTAGGTCTGGATTGGTCAGCGTCAGGGGAGGCCTTGGCGGGGGACTATTAAGCAAAAGCGAGGAAACAGTGGACAAGTAATTGAAGTTGGAATTACTGGACGACGAGCTAGAGCTAGTGGACGTAGGAGTGAAAGATGTGGATGTGGTGGTGGTGGTGGTTGAAGAAGTGGTTGTAGTCTTATGGTCGGGAGGTGAACTTTTCGCGATCGAATTCAAAACGTTAGTTTGATGAAATGCATCGTGATATATATCACATACGTTGAACTGGTAGTCAATGATGGAGGCACCGTAGGCCATGTGTCCGTCGAAGACGACGTCGTTGTAGATGTAGGGGAAGTCGGAGACGAGCTAGGAGGGGTCCTTGATGTTGATGTAGTGGAGGTCGGGGAGGGTGGAGGGTTCGACGTTGTAGACGTAGTGGAAGTTGGCTCACCAGAACAGAACAGACCCAAACCGAGAAGACACGACGGGGTGGGGGTCGTAGACGTAGACGTACTAGGAATCGATGGAGGAGGGGGAGTCGTTGAAGGGGTAGTCGAAGTCGACGGAGGAGGAGGGGTGGTCGATGTAGTAGAAGTCGACGAGTCAGGACAGAGCAGACCCAAACCAAGGAGACCATTGCACGTCGAACTCGGGGAGGGAGCGGGGGTCGTCGACGTGGACGTACTAGGAGTCGACGGAGGAGGGGGTGTCGTTGAAGGGGTAGTCGAAGTGGACGGAGGAGAAGGGGTAGTCGATGTAGTAGAAGTCGACGAGTCAGGACAGAGCAGACCCAAACCGAGGAGACCATTACACGGAGAGGGAGCGGGGCTCGTCGACGTGGACGTACTAGGAGTCGACGGAGGAGGGGGCGTCGTTGAAGGTGTACTAGAAGTCGACGGGGGAGAATGGGGAGAAGAACTCGTTGTTGTAGATGTAGTAGAACTCGACGAGTCAGAACAGAGGAGACCCAAACCAAGGAGACCGTTACACGTCGAACTCGGAGAGGGAGTGGAAGTCGACGTGGGTGTCGGAGACGGCGATGTGGGAGAACTTGACGAGGACGAAGACGAAGACGAGGTGGTCGGTGTCGGTGTCGGTGTCGGTGTCGGAGAGCAGCCAAGACCAAGACCAAGTAATCCACCACAGGAGTTCGAGGAGGAGGATGAGGAAGGAAGCTGAGTCGACGAGGGGGGGAGGACGGAGGAAGTCGAGTTCGTGCTCTGGCCGTCGAGTAGATTGCCAAGGGTGTCTGTCAGGTTACCTAGAAAGAGAATAAATGTCTGTGAGCGTGGGGGAAGCGGGAGAGGACGGACCGAGGAGACCGCCCTGTGGATCTCTGTGCTTGAGGGAGAGTGAACGTCGAGCATGAGACTTTGAGAAGGATGAATGAGAGGCATCGACGATGGGGAGGAGGAGAAGGAAAAGGGAGAGAAGCATTTGGAGTTGGTCAAAGGAGCGTAGATGGCTTGCAGAGGGCAGCTGCCAGCAGTTGTCAAGAAAGCAAAAATGGACAAGAAATTGAAGAGAAATCTATGCCGTCGCGGGATTGTTTCAGAGCTGAGAAAAAGTGAAACTATCCTCTGCAGTACAGCGACGGCGTTGAAAGGGATGAGAAGAAGAAAAAAAAAAGAGTTGAGATCATGGAACTCATCACACGGCGGCGGCGGTAACCGTCGTCGATACGGCGCGTCGCCTAGCCAATTCCATATTAAAAACAACTTGCACTTCTTCTTCTTCCCCGAACCCGACGACCCCCTCGCAACGATTTCACACTACGTCGACGTGGCATACTCGTAGTTGCATTGCTTGTAGATAGACGGGACGGACAGACAGGCATGAGACATAATCGATAATACTACCACGTCAAACAGCCGAACTTAGTGGCTCCGCTCCATCCCATCACTTTAGATGAAACCAATCTAACACCATCTCATCAGCGCCGCAAACATCGCATTATCGTGACTGCACCTCACCTTGTTGGCCACGTCCAGCGCGTCGTGGTCGGCAGCAAGCCGCACGTACGCCTTCTTCTTCCCGTCCGGTCTGAACGTCCCCAGGGCCTCAGCCTTGCATACCACCTCAAACATGTCGTACTTACCGAATGAGCGTGTTTACTTTGGCAGCCTGCACGTCATACAGCTTCTTCACAGCATCCTTGATCTGATGCTTGTTCGCTCGAATATCAACGATGAACACCAACGTGTTGTGCTCCTCAATCTTCTTCATCGCCGATTCAGTGTTCAAAGGTCTGCCCGTCTGTCAGCGTCCCGTCCCGCCTTGCTCAGTCAACAAAAACCCGCCACGCACGATACGATCGTACGGAACTCGTCCATTCTTGGCGCATGAAAGATCGATTTCCGGCTGTACTTGGGTTTCCGGGGGAGCTTGAGCGTCTTGGGTCGGCGGAACGTTACCGAAAATCGGGGCTTGCGCGACGAATGTGAGTGCACCCCTTGCAGGGCTGCTTTTTTGGCCGCCTTGGCCTTGGCATCTTTGCTGGTTTTGCCACCGGGGGCTGTTACCGTCGCCCTGTTTGCTTGTGCAAAACAACCAGGCCTCTACACGCACCTGCTGCCTTTCCTTTGGTCGTCGTTTTCGTGGTGGCCATCGAGTGATGAATGAGTCTAGGAGGATAAATGTCAGACCACATTGCGCAACAGCCTATGCCCACGAGCGACATCCAACCCGACCCCACTCGATCCATCTCAGACGCTCGTTTATCTCGGCATCAAACCCACCCAACACACGCACATCACCAATAAAATGTCGCTGGGGAGCGTAGACGTCGACAACAATTACTTACCTTGATGAGCTTCGGCCTTGTACGTCGAGGTGGAGGTTACTCGAACACGAATCCCATCCTCGTTCGGGAATTGCCGCTTGTGTGAGGTGGCTGTGCCTGGTCAGATTGAAACACCCATATGTCTGTTACCAGTCTAGGTGTTCAGCCTGAATCAAAATGCAAGTTGTAGCCCAAGAAGCTCGGCACTCCTTGAATGGACCTTATAATAATGTGATAGTAGTATACTGTCTCGCACCCACTGTAGTCATCAATCAAATAGTATAATGTAGTACAAAAGCTTAAACACGATCGATAGCGATAACAATAACTTGGCCGCATGGTGACTACATCACGAAGTGTAAGGACACGCCTAGTGTCACGAAGAGCAAATAAAATGACAACGTTTCACTGTGCCTGTGCCTCCTGCAAGCAATGATCAGCATACCCGCAACCGCATAAAACAATCAACGCGCCGCACCTGATCCACAAACTCCATCGCCTCTTCTCGTTTGATGCTCCGGATCGAACTTACTTTTTGGTTGTTGAACAGGACCCCGTAGAATTTGTCCGCGGTCACCAACATCTCCGGTCGGAATGTCGTCGTGATAAACTGAGCCGTATGTGAGAGCGACTTGATCATGTCTGATCCAAGGCGTGTCGACTTAGAATAATACGAAAGACGGAATGGGATCACATACTTGCAACAGCAGTGCGATATTGAGCGTCGAGGTTGGCATCAATCTGTTGACTCCGGCATGAATGTCATAATGTCTCCTCGTTTGAGGAACTTGCATACCTCGTCAAACAGGTAGAACGGCGCAGGATCACACTTTTGGATCGCAAACACTGCAAATGGATCATGTCAAACTTCTCATCGATGGTCGGAAAACGAGCCTCATACCCGTGGCGAGTGCAACAAGCGACTTCTGACCACCAGACAGCTGTTGTATCCGCAGGCCCTCGTCGACCTTCGAGTTGAACGACACCTTTATAGCAACGCCGGTGTAATTGTCGATCGTGCTTTGCTGAGTATCGTCCGCCTCGTCCATTGCCTCCTCATCCTGAGTGGAACATGAGCACCACCGTCCACAGAAAACCATTTGCAACCGACCTGGTCTATTCGTCGTTGAATGATCAATCTACCTCGACCAGCGGGCACCAAACACTCAAACACCTCCTCAAAGTTACTCGCCACTTGCTTGAACGTCCGCTCGATCGCTTCGTCCTTTCTCTGGTCAAGCACCTGCACGAGCTCCTCAATCGAGGCTGCCGAATTATCGAGGTCCTCGCGACGTTGCAAGAGTTGATCCCGTTGCTTCGTGAAAGAGTTGTATTGCTCGAACGCTTTCTTGTTTACGTGAGCAAACTTTTTCAGTCCCTCATTCACAGTATGAAGCTTCTTGACCAGCTAACGACCGAAACGTACATCAGCCAACTGTGCTCTAAAATGTGAGTTGGGATTACGAACCCGATCGAGTTTCTCGTTCGTGTACTTTTCAAACGCCTCTTCGGGTAGCACCCCGAGATCACGAATGTTGCGATTACATTCTTCCTTGCGCGACGTCAACATTTGCTTCTTGGCAAGGTACCGTTCTGTGTTCTTTTGCAGCTTCGTAACGTTCCGACTGTCTTCCGATTGTTGCTGTTGCCCCCTTTCCAAAGATGAACGCAGTTCTTGCAGTTCTGCGTTCAGTCTTTCGACGTCCTTGTCCGCATCTGCGCGTGTTCCTTTATGCGAAACCAATGAACGGCAAAATTATCGGAGCCCATACCTTGCGAACGTTTAGTCGCAGCCGCTATCGAGGTACCAAGCGACCGAAGCTCCCGTTTCCGTGCATCAAGGGACTCTGTCGATGCGTCATTCCCACTCGTAGCTTCACCCAGAGTTTCCAGTTTGGCCTGCAACTCTCGCTGTCGCCGACGAAGACTTTCGTTCAACTCGATCTCAATCAGATTCTTCCTGCCGTCCAGCTGATATGGATAGAGTCAGCTACATCATCACAAGGGGATCGACCAGAACGGCTTACATCGTATCGCGCCCTGCCCAACTCTACTACCTGTCGTCTCCGTTCTTCCACCTCGATACCCAACGCATCCATCATGTCTGCTTCCTCATCCGTCAAATTTTGCGTGAGCGGGGTCGAGAGCTCTTGCTGATACCCCTGCACCCGAGCGCTCGTACTATTCAGCTCTGTCTCCAGATCACCGATCTCCGTTTCGAGCGACAGTACCCGTGCACCAAGCCGCTCGCGTTCCTTACCCAATGACGTAACGTCCTGCAAGAAATTCTCTCTCGACTCGCGCGCTTGCGCCTGTTGCAGCGTCAACACCTGGATCTTGCCGGTAAGGCGGGTGACCTCCTGCTCGATCCGCGTAATCTCGGTTTTCACCTCCTTGGCACGTTTGTCGTCGGAGTCGAACTTCGTGCGCCACGATGCAACTGCCTTGATGGCTTCAATGCGAGATCGTCGAACATCGTGATAACCGCCTGTTAGTGCACCTTTACGATCGACCTTGTCACCGTCAAGCGTGATTGTGTTGACTCCGTGACTCTTCACGTAGGCCGCAGCGACAGTCAGATCTCGACACACCCATGTCTTCCCAAACACCTGCTGGAACGCCTTTTGGTGCGTAGCATCGAATCGAATCTTGTCAATAAGAGGGAGTGCGTCCTGGGCGGGCGGAACGGATGTGGGAGGTTTCGGTTTGAGGCGGTTGAGAGGCATGAACGTGACACGGCCCGTCTTTTCTTTCAACATGATATCGAGAACCTTTGAGGCTGTTTCGTCTGTATCGACGACGACGTGGAAAAGGCTAACAAAGGTATCTCAGCTAGATACGCACACATGATATATCGTTTACCTGTTGCCAGCAGTGAGTTCAATGGCAGTACTGAACGTCGGATCTGGAATCTCAAAGAGACGGTATAGTGGACCGTAGACACCTTCCAGACCGTGTCTCTGTGCAATCCGATCGACTGCACGTAGCCCTGAACCCGTATCCTACCAAGCCATCAATCAAAGACTATCCATGGCATGCATGCATTCGTTCTTACCTTGTCCATCATGGAAGCAAGGTTGCGCTCCGCAGACTTGAGTTCATCTCCCGCGTGTGCGAGAAGGCCACCCAACTTGGAATCTTCCCTCCAGAGTTCTTTCCGCCGTTCGCTGAGATCACTCTGTTGATCCTTGAACTCCACGAGTTGCTCTCCTAGAGTCCGGACCCGCTGTTTTCCATCTTCTAGGCTGCCGTGTATGCCATCCATCCTCTGGACGATGTTCTCCAGCGACGATTTCGTGGACGCGAGATCTTGCCTTGTAGACTCGAGTACAGCAGATCGAGTATTCTGATACGTGTCGAGCGAAGCGATCTCCTGTCTAAGGTAATTGTCTCGCTCCGCTACCGTCCGGAACCGCTTGATACGCCCTTGCTTTGCGAGTAGGGCATTCAGGTGCGTGCGTGCTTCTTCCATTTTACGCTTCTCTACGGATTCCCTCGCGCGTGCATCGTTCCATCGAGGAATCAACTGTGATAGATCCCTTTCCTTTGATTGAATCTGCTCCTCCAAAGATGCCAATTCAGTTTCAAACTCGGTGCGTCGTCCGTCCTCGCGTTCACCTGCAGACTGCAGGTCGGCGATAATACACTCCAGTTCTGTACGAGAGCGGACGAGGTCAGATAGTTCAGATTGGGCATCCTGGCGGGTAATGTTGAGAGTCGACAAATTGTGCTTGGTTTGTGACATTTTTTGTTCGAGGCGCTGCAAAGCAATGAGAGATCATAAGCGAAGTGGAACGGGTCGTACCAACCTGAATATCTTTTTCGCGTGTATCAAACTGTTCACGACGCATGTTTGCGCCGTGAACTTCCCCCCGTCGTTCTTCCTCGATCTCTTCCAAGGCCTCGCCGACTTCTTCCAACTCACGTTGATACAAAGCATACTCGAGACAACGTCTCTCCTTGTCCTTTTCCTGGAATTCTCGCAACTCTTCTTTCTCTTCTTCGAGCTCTGTCAGACGCGACTCGATATACTCCAACAATTCGTTGATCTTGGTACGCTTCGCGTCCGTTTCCGCCATGATTCGGAGAGACTCAGCACGCCGCTGTTCGTAAACCTTGGTTCCTGCAACTTCCTTGAGGAGTGCAAGCCGCTCGTGATCTTTGGCGTTCGTCAAAGCGGTTATCTACAACACCAAGTGTCAGCACGCGCTGTCGAACGGGAAAGTAGACAAATTACCCGGCCTTGTGGCACGATGTAATATGGATTCGATTTGCTGAACCCAGCGCTTTCGAGCAGGTTCATCACGTCCGCTTTGCTGGCGCTTTTCTTGTCGAGACTGTATTCGTCCTTCTTTAAACCGATCGTTCGTCGAATGATGACTTCTTCGCGCCCAGTAGGAAACCTGTTGTCGGTGTTGTCAAAGATGATCTCCACTGCATATTGTGTGAGCAAAATGGGGAAAGAAATAACGAGGAGGTACCATAGGCAGATAGGGTAGTCGTCACAGAAACCCCTTCGTGTAGAAGCGCTTGACGTTCTTCGCGGGACATTGAAGTATATGCATCGGAGAGGACGAACCGAATGGCTGATCGGCACCACCTGAGTATCTCATGCCAGAGACGAACATTTTGAGAAACTTACCTGCAAAGAAATTGCTCTTTCCTGAGCCATTGCGCCCGACGACCACGTTATGACTTGGAGAAAAGGGTTCGATTTGCGTCTGATCACGGTCTGGGATGGAGTGAGCAAAAAGTTATGATTCGGCGAGTCACTACTCACAAGACTTGAAACCTTGGATCGTCAAAGTCTTGATGTACATGCTGCTGTACACGGTGGCTCGACAGTATGTACTAGCAAGTCGGCGCGGTGTATTACTGAGTTACTGAGTTGGTGAATCGGACGCGTAACAAGTCACGTGATAATGTCACATAGGGGTAAGCTACTACAACTTTAAGGCGTCCTCGACTCGATCCCTGACCGGCAACCCCGCAAACTTCGTGCGAAGCGCCTCGTACTTTCTCCTCTGCGTGACAGACACACTCGGTCCAACCTTTTCTACCGCGCGCACGAAGTCCGCTGTCGTGACCACCACCCTCGGACCTGCTTCCGCATCTTTAAACCCTCTCTCACTCCCTTCCTCTGCTTCTTCCATGCCCTCAAACGAACCCAACACGCGCCTTAACGCGACCACTCCCGCCTCCCTCACTACAGCTGCCAAATCTGCCCCGCTATACCCTTCACACTGCTCTCTCGCCAGTCTTTCCGCGCTCTCCCTCACCTCCTCCGAGCTATCTCCGTTTCCGTCTCCGTCTCCATCCCCTTCTGCCACTGGCACTCGCTTCATCAAAGTCCGTAGAATTTCGACGCGTTCCGAGGGAGTGGGGAGATCGACGTACAGCAGCTTGTCTAGGCGCCCCGGACGGACCATGGCAGGGTCGATCATGTCCGGTCGATTGGTCGCACCGATAACGTAGACAGATTTACGGCCTTCGAGGCCGTCGAGTTCGGTGAGGAGAGTGTTGACGACGCGAGCTGATGAGTCAGACTTTCGTGTTAAAAAGGCGAGCAGACCATACGTGTGATATAAACGGACAAGTCAAAAATTTAAATGAAGCAGAAACAGAAAAATAAGTTTTCGCATCAGAGGGAAAGAGAGAGACACACCAAACTATCGTCACGTCTCGGTACCAAGGCGTCGAGTTCGTCAAAAAAGACAACACAGGGTGATGACGCACGTGCGCGCGAAAATACCTGTCTGACCGCTCTTTCGCTCTCGCCGACATACTAACCAAACCCCGCTCATCGTAAGCTAAGAATCGCACGATGCAACGCATAAACCTGCCTTGTTCAATAACTCCGGTCCTTTCACACTAATGAAGTTCGCCCTTGACTCATTGGCCACCGCTTTCGCAAGTAACGTCTTCCCACACCCGGGAGGGCCCCAGAGTAGCACGCCACACGCAGCTTCGATCCCAACAGCGCTGAACAATTCGGGTCGTCGTATCGGTTGCACGATTGCCATCTGGAGTTCCTCCCGTGTACCATGCAACGCACCAATGTCAGACCATGTGACATCGGGAACCGTGGCGAAACCTTCTCGTTTTGACGAAGGCTGCACTTCGGAGAGTGCAGCGTGGAAATCGGAAGATGTGATACACAGGGGTGCAAGCTGCGATTCTGTCAGTGGGGATGGGTGTGCATTCAAGAAATGCGCTATGGAACTCGAGGAGAGCTCGCTGACAAGTGATGAGAACGGTCGAATGGATGGTGATGCTTCTATGGTGGAGGTCGAATCGACGACCATTGGGGTATCGCTATTTTTCTTAGTCACTTCAAGTGCGTCAGGTAGTAGCCCTTCAGAGAGCTCCTTGAATATTCGCTTTACGGCGATAACACCTGCAGCCCCAGTCAATGCCGATAGGTCTGCACCAACATACCCGGGTGTTGCTTTTGCGAGGGATGCATAGTCAAAATCACCCTCAAGTCGAAGTTTTGCACATAATACACGAAGTATTCTGAGCTCCGACATGTAAGTAAACGACTTGACGAGGTGCGGGGAAATACGGACTTATTCCTGGCGTCTTCGTCGGGAACACCCATGCTTATTTCGTGATCAAACCGGCCAGCACGACGCAGTGCAGCATCCAGAGAGTCGGGGCGATTCGTAGCACCGATGACGATGACCGCCTGGTTGTCAGTCTTCTCCCAAGACAATTCTTTACAGCGTTAAGCTTTCAGAGAAGATTGAGCAGAAGGATACTGACCATCCATGCATGTCAAAAACTGAGCCACTATCCGCCGTTCCATCTCCCTTTGTGCGCTCTCCCGTTTTGGCGTGATGGCGTCAATTTCGTCAATGAAGAGAAGACATGGCGCGACGCGCTGGGCAGCGTCAGTAGGGAATGAAGGTAATGCCGTAGCAGCCTACCTTTGCTTCCTCGAATGTGTCTCTGAGAGTCTTTTCAGATTCCCCAGACATTCCCGACACGATCGACGGCGCCGATATGCTAATAAATGGCACCCCAAGTTCCTACGCCGTGCCCCAATCCAATCAGAACCCCACGTCAGCGCATCCAAGACGGTCAAAAAGAAAGTATCACCCCAGCAATAGCGTTCGCCAGCAGCGTCTTGCCACATCCAGGCGGACCATGCAATAACACCCCACGCGGAGGCTGTACGCCCGTATGCAAATAGATTTCAGAATGGCACAACGGCATCGCGACGAGCTCGAGCATCTTTTCTATGCACACCTCCACCCCACCGAGGTCGGACAGGCGTGTACAAGGCGGGGCATACGACTTGGATGTACTGCCCCCACTTCCACTGGCGGCGGTGGCCGTGCGGGGTCGCTTGGTCGCTTCGTTGTCCACCACAGTACGACGTAGCTTGCGTTTCGAAGAAGGGGGTCGTGCGTCCGTGGCTGTAGGCTCTTCTAGGACCTTCTCCGAAGTAGACTGCGCTACTTCGACAAGTTCGTCCAACTGAGGAGGCTTGGATGGATATGACACCGTCACGCCCGTGGTCGGTGTCGTCGTTTGCGGTACCACGGCAGCGTTGAGATTTAGCTTTGCTTTGCGATGGGCTGACCATAATCCCTGCATGGACTGGTTGAGCGTGTTGGAGCCCTGCATCACAAAACTAGGTTACTCTTCAAAAGGCTGCGACTCGACTCGAACGTATTAGGTCACGTGTGGGTCGGCGTGCGCTTTGCTTGCCGTTGTCCTCCCGCCTTCCTTCGCCCGCGACGTGCATGCCTCACCCGCCTTTACAGTGTGCACGGCGGACGTTCATCCTCGCCCTCACGCACGCTCTCCCGTCGTCGCGATGCACACGCCCCCGCCCACCCTCGCTCGTCCTCGAGGCTCTCCACACCCCGTGCCGCTTCTGTATCCACACGTCCACTTCTCAACCTCGCCCCGTCGTTGACTTCCTCGTTGTATCGACTCGGAGGGTGGTGTGTGGCGATTGCCATGTGCTCTCGTTCCGCCGAGAGCGCACGATGATCGCCACACGTCGTGGCCCTCCCTTCCCCACACAGAGCGATGACACGACGCGCTATGCTGCTGAGGGGAAGTCAATGTTTCAACCCGTACCCATTCCCACAGCACCTGACGACGCCCCACGGTGTGTCTGCCCCTGCCTTGTATGCCGTCGCTGTCACCTCAACACGACATGATGACCTTCCTAAGGTGCATGGTACTGACACCTGGCACCACGACGACGCGATGGCCATCATGCACGAGGATCGCAACGGCGTGCCACGAAGACAATAAGGTGACACGACGATACCTCATCTACTGTCGCGCAACCTCCCGCCTTCGTTGTACGCACTCGTGCACACAAACGGACACGCTGGTGAGTTCAAGTACCTCGCTTGTTTTCCCTCCCATCGCCGCTTGCTCGCCCTTCAGGCCCTCACGACGACCTGCCCTGGCCCTCGTCCATACTGCGCACCCTCATCCTCGCTGCCCAGCAACTGCAGAGTGCTTCCCTTCCACCGACAGTGCACGTTGGTCACTCTGCGTCGTGGTTTCATCCTCGGTGTCCGCTCCCGTCCTCCGAGGCCCTCGCTCTCGCCATCATCTTCCCGTACCTGCCATCATCTGCCGCACCTACGCTCTTGCCGTCTCCATCACCCACTTTTGCCGTCGTCATCACCTATCACCCTGCTCATCCGCACGGACGTGCACGTGCACCCGCGCACTCATGCCCGCTACGCCCGCCCTCATCGCCCATTACCGCATCGAGGCGGTATGCTGCGACTTCCACGCACTCTCGTCCCCTTCTGGCCTTAGTTTGGGAATCCCAAGCTTTCTGAAGCCGGGCTGGGAGTGATTTCCCTTGATTACTACATCTTTAATTTGTCTGGTAAGCCACAACCTCTATTTTTCGCCCTGATTTTTTCGGGTTTGGAAACGCCATATTGCGGTGTACAGCGTGTTGTGAGGTGTAGCTCATTGTGGTGCTAATACTAGTGCAGACACTGCAGATATACATATGATACATTAATGCCCAAGGGGCATAATGATATATGGATTCGAATACAGAATCTCGAAGGGCGAAGAAGGCAGAAGGCAGTACCAATATCACTCAAGGCCATCCTCGGGCTCGGCTACTACACCATCCTCATTCCAAATTTGAAGGAACTTTTGGAAAGTTTGTGAACAATCAATTCGCACACGATGGTGTTACTTACCGTTGCTTTCTGAGCTGCCAGATGTTCAGGCAGGACGAGGGGTGCTGCGGCAAACGGCACGCGGTCCCAGCATATCGGAAATTGATGTCGTTTGACGGCAGGTTTGTCTCCGATAGTACTCTTCTTTCCTGGAACGAATTTAATGCATTTGCTAGAAGACACGATGAGCCCAGGACGGTTTGAGCTCACAGGCGAACTTACTCCTCGGTGAGACCGTACAACCCCTTCAGGTGAGATTTCAATAGCATCACGATGCAGACTATCACCGAGGTCCTCATAACGTCCATGTTGAGGTTCGATTCTAGTGGAGCTTGCGGAGCGAAGTTCTAGACTTTGAATTAGCATCTGTTAACGACACCAGTCGCCCGTCTCACCATCACCGGGGTTCCATTTTGGGGTGCGTGCTGTTGGGGATCATGGAGCTGAACAAGGAGATTCGAAGGAGAGACGACTTCTAAGAGTTGCATTCCTGATGTGGATAAAATAGACGTGAGGTGTTTGATGATGGTGAGTACTTCCTCTTGAGTCTTGTAATCTAGAGTAGCGAAGTTTTCGGCCATGTAACGAGAAAATTCTACATCGTCCTTGATAGCCCTCAGTTTATGGGAATGTACCCATGAAGACAGATATTACCTGTGATGATTTCAATGCGGTTGGAATGTCGAATGCTTTCACAAGTGCTTTCAAGAAATCCTGTCGAGGCGCTCTTTTCTCCCGAACGAGCGAATACCACCGTTGCAACAACGCGATGGGTTCGGGTTGCATACGATAACCTACCCCGACTCCGGTCAGCGTGGTCCAAATAACTCGGAGCACACCAACCTTGAACGTTATTCGGCGAGATCGTTTTCTGATAGTCGAACGACTGCCTCGCACTGACGATAAAGCGAACATTGAGGAGACTCATGTGCTTGCTGTACAGAATTGCATGCAATGCGTTTGCCCGAACGCTCGTCGCCGTGTTTGGGCTCGTCTCGAGCGCAACGATAATAGGAAAAGACTTTGGCGTTTTCAGGACGATCAGCGACTGCTAAAGCAATTTCGTCACGTACCTGAAGTGGGTGTGCAAGCCCTTGCTTGACGGTAAAGGTCAAAATATCGACGGCGACAGCTTGTATCTGCGGATTCTGTGAAAGTGCGGCGTCCAAGATGGGGGAAATATAGCGTTGAACGATGGCGGAGCTAACACTGTCAAGGAAAGAGGGGCTCGAGATGGTCACTTGAATCGAAAAGAATGATTTTTACCCAGAATCCGCAAACCCCTCCGTGTTTCCAACAAGCTCGGCCATATCCACGACGCCATCGCCCTTGCCCTGCTCAGAACCTATAATCGCGTCCGTCAGCACTATACCAAAAACACACGGAATAGATCATTCACCCTTGTGCTGCTCCGCATGTTTTGCTGCCTCAGAAACGAGAAAGTCTTGCATGATCCTTAACAACCTTCCTCTACTCTCTTCGTCAGAAGAGGCAAAAATAGTATCCATAATTCCAGCGGATTGCTCCAGCGTCATCAACGTAGGCTGCGTGCGGAATAAGAAGCCTTGCAAGAGGCTTCGTAAGATAAATCAACCAGAAAACGTGAAAGCGTACCTAGACATTGCAGGATTCGTCCCTTCAGACCGGAGTCGTTGTACGTTGAGTAGAGGGAAAGAAGACTATTGTAAATGTGTTCGACAATAGGTCCCTGTCATGGATGTTTACAATGATCAACATCTCTTTGAAATCAATTACCTCTGAAACGCTATTCAACTCGGTCGCAAATTCTTTAAACGATCAGAATGTATTTGAAGTGTTGGTCAACGAACAACACTCACCAGGTTGTTCGACACGTAGAAGATCAAAGTCACAGTGCTCTCCCAGTAGGGAGACGATAAATATCAGGATAGATAACGTGCGAATCTCAACAGCGCTCATTGTTTCGCTACTGCGGGCGACAGCTTGCTGGAGGCGGGCTACAGAGCGAATGAGAGAACAGAATACACTGGCACAAAAGACATACCATTACAGGACTTCAAAAGAGCAACCAACCGATGAAAGTCATGCGTGAGGTGCTGTACAACCCCGCACATGCACGCAACACTCTCTTGTAAGCACTGGGTGAACGTCAGATGTGGACGCTCGGTGGTGTCAACTAAACTTACCACCACACCACCGACGTTCGAAGGCTTGACGATCATCGGCTGCAAAACCAACTGTAATTCCTGGCCGAACTTGACCGCGGTTTTCGGCATGCGGGGAATGGACAACCGGAAAACCCGGAGCAAGTAGTCAGTCACGGTCAGCTCTTCAGGCTACCGAGCAAAGTTAGAAGACAGGATGTACAACCACAATGTGTACGAACAGATGCGGGGTTCTTCAGGTACGGAAGTAAGGTAGAAGCATTGCTCCCAGAGAGAACAGACGGGTAAGCAGTAGCAAAGAGATAGAGCGTTCTGACGCATGATTGAACGGTCTAAGCAAGAATAAGCCTAAAACCATGAGGCCACTTCTAACAAACGCAATACGCACAAAGTCAGGAAGATCAGAGGCATCGACGAGGCCATCGATCAATGTTTCGCATATCTCGGAGTACTTTTCATGTATGAAGGGAGTATCGACACCGTTTTGGCTCGATATGATCTTGTGTAACACATCCTCCAAGGGAGATTGTTTATCCTTGAAATAAGCAGACACACCCATGATAACAGAAACTTTAGAGAGCAAGCTTGTCTTATTCTGGGCACCGCTCGATGAGGGCGGCTTTCCCTTGGAAGAGATGACTTGAGAGGGTACGTTCTGGAACCACAACTCCTCGATGGTCTTGACAGCGAGGTCCTTGACAGTGTCATCCTCATCCAACATTCTTAACACAAGTTTCGTGCAGATGTCGACACGGCGTCCCTGGTCCTCTGTGGTGCTGTAATATTGTTTGAGCAGCTTGATCACCCGCTTTCGCACTCCAAGCCCAGTGTCCTGAACCGTCCATAGTTAGCTATGACGCGGAGGAAAATTAAACGCCTACTGCAATCCGATCGGCAATTCTGGTGTAATAATCGCCAGCCACTTCGGGGGATTCTATCATGTATCTGCCGATCAACTCGACGGCAGCGTCTCGGACAGCTGGGGAGGAGTCCAGAAGGTGCCCTTCAATAGCTCGTCGTACATTCATCTGCGTTCCATCAAAAACACGCGACTTGTTAGTTGAACGAGTGCTTACCATGGAGAGTATACTGGAATCGCTGGTTACGATTTGGCCAAGGGCTCGCAAAGCCTTGGTTCGCATGAACACAGGTGGCGCGTCAAGAGCCATCAGCACCACGTTAAGTATAGGTCCGAAAGAGCTCCTGAGATTTTGAACTGTCCCGACTTCCTCTGCAAGGAGATCAATGCGAGCGACCTCTTCTTCGGATCTAATGAAGTATGAGAGTGTGAAATAGGCCGTGTCAATATACACTCACCCGACATCAAATACATCAGCTGAACGGTTTGTCCATACCTCAGAGAGGGCATTCCGAAGTTTCGCACACAGAGTGGACGTCGACCGCTTGAGTGCAGATACACCGTCATCCTCGGGTAAATTGCCGCGTAGAACTCGTAAAGCATTTGCGAGCTCATGACCCCACATCGCGGAAGTAAGTTCGCGGGCGCTCTAACATATGCGTGAAGTGATGCAATCTCAAATTTTCACTATAATGAATGATGTACCTCGTAGGCTTGATCATCAGAAGAACGTTTCAACAAGTGAAGAGAAATGGTTTCGTGCCGCGTAAGAAGTGTCTCGAAATCTTGAATATTCTCCGTTGAAAGAACCTAGGGAGCATGAGCGTGATACCAATTAGTTGGATAATATATACCTCATCAAGTGGCACGAGGGGATGCTTTCCAGGCCGTTGTCGGAATTTGATCGCACTCGATCGCAGTCGAGCGGCGATAACCCCTAGATGATCTAAAGCTATCGCCTTTGCTGCATTTGTATCTATCTGGACACTGGTCTTCACGTCATCTAATGAGGCTACCTGGGAAAAGAGACCTGCTGAATAGCATGACTTAGTCGCAGTCAAAAAAACATACCATGAATTTACAGATCACGCTGAGTATCAGGCTTGCTGCCGGCCACTCTGGCCAGTAGAGAACAACCAAGAGGTCAGAGATGAGGTTATCAAGGATAATTCGATATTCGGCCTCGTTCGAGTTCTTCGTCAGTTTTCCTTTACCGGATCTACACAGTTATGTAAGAAAGGGAGCCGATAGGGAAATAGGAACGGACCTCTGCGTCAGAAAGAGAACGACAGTCTTCGCTGCATTCGTGGCCGAGTCCAAGCCCGAAGTATACAATTGTTGTTCCTATTGCTTTCAGCGTAAATAAACAAGTGAAGTGTTTCATCCTACACACCTCGGTATCCTGCTCATCAAAAACAACACCTTTGGTTTTCTCCATCATGGGCTCCTGGTTGCGTAGCGCACGATTTTGACGAGTCTTGGATATCCTGCGCGCTGCTATTCGCACGTCGCGCGCAGAAGTTTGTACGAGTTGAAGAAGGAGAGCGGAGACAGTACGGATCGAACGGCCATCGCGTAGACTGTAATTATATCAGTAATCAATGAGTAGGGTTATGAAAGGCCCGACCGAAACTGTCCAGCCTTCTTGTGGCTATTCGACAATTTGATCAGCGACGACAAAATTTCCTCGATAATCCACGATCGTTGCTCTTCATGGTTTGCAAAAACCTTGAAGGAGTCGGCTTAATTCAACTCTGGAGTACAAGATACTCACACTTCGAATGACGGAAAGAGCATCAAGACGAAGACCCCTCATGGCACTGTTCCCCAGCGTGGCCAACACGACGTTTTCCCGCTTGCCCTTGGCGTCGTTTTCGATGGATTCGACAACGAAAAATGGTCCTATGGCAATATAAACCGCTTGGATGATGATTGCATCAGACATGCTTATTCCATCTGCTGAAAATAGGGAATTAATGCGAGGGAGGGCGGCAGCGAGTGCTTGAAAGAGCTCGGTCAACAGCCTACGCAACTCTCCGCAACTAGAGTGGGCGTAATAAAGGAGGCAATTAAGCTGGGGTGACACAGATCCACTAACTCCTGTACCCTCTACAAAGGGATAAATGATTGTTGTGAGCTGATTCTTCACAGTGCTGAGGCAGGTCGTAATCAACTCCTCCGAGTAAAGCTGCAGTGTGTAACTAAGCAAAAACATTGATTGTCGAGGTAATATCACGAACCTGTTTCGTGAGACCCTCGCCGCTCAATAATGCCATACAACATTCCGCTGCGAGTATGCTATCACGAGAAACCTCTAATTGGAGTGTCACCTCGTGTACGTCGGAATCTGATAGCTGTTGGGGGTGTGGATCATGTAGTGAAGGGCTGTCCTCCCCCTGTGCATCTGTGCCATCTGTGGATGCTTTCCGACTCTTTTTAGATTTGCTAGGTGATGAGGGTGGTGGAGGGTGGAGGGTAGAAGCACGCAGGGGGTCTAGGTGTTCGCCTGCTTTGACTGAGCGCTCTAAAATTTTCAATAACCTTGACAAGACAGGGGTTCCAATATCTCCCAATGTATCTCGAAACTTTGACCCAGAACCGGCATTCCCACCTTCGCGTGTCGTGCGTCTGGATCTCTTAGAAGGACGCGCTAGTTGACTGATGTATTTGGTTAATTTCCTAATGATGGTCGGCTGGAGATGTGGATGGTTGCAGTCAACGGTGAGCGGAGAGAAGAATTCCTTTGGGAGGTCAGTAGGTTCGATGTCTGCTGCAAGGGAATCTTCTGCCTCGAGGACGTCTTCAATCAGGATGTTAAGCTTCTCGAGGGGGGCTGAGTTGCGAGGGAGTCAGCGGGGGGATCGCAATGCATATAGCGAGTCACAGTACCTTGCGCGTCCCTGTCTCCAGGACGCCGAGCTGTAGACATGGTATTGGCACGAATATCGTAATGTGTATCTTCGTCAGCAGATTCGCCTCCGGAGACCAAGTCAGCCGAGCTCTTTGAAGACTTCCCCGAGGGTGTTTTCCAGGTGGGTGCAGGAACGTTGACATACGCCAACACTTGGCGGGAGGACTTTGATGACCTGAGGGATGGCGTTTCGCTCGTGGATCTCCCTGTATGAAGGAAGTCTGTAGAATCCGTAGCATGTACGCGCTTTTGAGACGGAGTGACCAGTTCATCTGGATATTTGCGTTTCTTGGGCGTTGCAAAGGGCTGGGGAGGGAGCGATGTTGGTGGCTTTGAGGGAGGGGGATCGACCTTTGAGGGGGATTGCTTAGGGGTGTTGGGTGATTGGATGGGCTTCGAGTCCAAGAGCTGGGCAGAGCGATTAAGAAAGTCTTTAAAAAAAGGACCTGATTCCTCTGGCTTATAGACGCGCTGCTGTGGTTTGACTTGGCTGGGATAACCGAGAGCGAACGCGAGCGAGGAAGAGGAAGAACGGATGCCAGGAGGGGGTGGTGTCGGATAGGCTGACGATGGATTGAACCGCTGTAAGACGGAGTGGGCTATTGCTGGTGGTTCGTAGGCGGAGTTGGAAGGTGCGAGGGTCCAGTTAGAAGGGGCCGAGAAATTATACTGACTGACACTACGGCAACTGATGTTAGCGGGTAAGAACGATATTTGTTGGTGCACGTACGGTGTGCCATGGGAGAGATAACGAACTGCCTCATCTCTGGTGTTCTGCCAGTACTGGGAATGTTGTGCGGGGGTCGAAGGGTCAGAGAGATAAGTTAACTCGCGGGAGTAGTCGGAAAAGGGAGAGCTGTTGGAGGACTGCGTCTGATAGGAGATGGCGTGGAATGCCGAGTAGTTGGCGTGCATGTACGTCGGTGGTGGGGCGGGGGTGGAGATGTTGCTGACATGCCTCGTCACTGTAGTACATACCTGGTCAACAACGAGCAGCATCGTGGACGGGGGCGTACGTACCGTGTGCAGAGGGCGTCGCCGAAGTGGGTGGGTAAGCTGCGAACAGCCTGTGGGCATCGTACACGGCGTCGGCGGGCTGTATGCAACCCTGGGTCGTTGTTGGATCGGGCGCGTACCACTGCTCAGAACTCATCACGACTTGAACTGGCATGTCCACTTGGAGAGGTGGTTATTACTTGTCACGTGTAGTGAGTCACAGTCACACCCTCCTTCTCTTAGTAGCACTGCCAGTACCCTCGTCCATCTCCGTCTGTCGCTTGTGCTTCATTCCAGTCATTCTCATGATCTCCTTCCGCTTCTCCTTGTCCTTCTCATCCTTCCGAGCCTCCTCCTTTGCAACCTTTTTCCGATGTAACTCTTTCCTTTCGTTCTGTTTCTCCTTTCGTCTCGCAACCTGATCCTTTCGCAGTGCTCGGATTTGTTGTAGCAACGCAACAGCCTTCTTCTCCTCAGGTTCCATAACCACTGCACGCCGTTGCATATACGTCTTGTTACTCTGGGCTTTCATCGCCCTCGGTTTCGACGCATACGGCAACGAGGCCTGCAGCTTTTTGGGTATCTTGAGCGGATTGAATCGTCGCGGTGGGCGTTCCACACGCTTGTAGTGCGAGTTCACATTCAATGGCGTCTTGACGCCTTCGTCTCGTCGCACCTGACTCGTGAGCCGCATACCTTGCCATTCCGACTTGTTCGACAGCAACAACGATGTCACTGGACTGTAAAATTGGCGAGGTTGTATCGAGTACCAGGCGCGAAGGAAAATGATATCTGTCATCCCGTTCGCAAGTCAAACTCATCGACGGTGAGAACGCATACTCACCACTCATGAGTACCTTGTCTTCAAACGTTGCCCGGAATGCACCCCCTGGCCTCGATAACGCTTTCTTCACTTGTCCCCGAATACCTGAAACGGTCCGGATGCTCGCGCCTTCAAATTTCGCAACTTCCAGTGCACTCGTAAACATGTCCTTCACGAACGCCGTGTTCTTGAATATCTTGAACGGAACTCCAGTCAGTTTTAGTTTCTTAACTATCTTCGTCGACCGGTCCACGTCCAGAATGACCCCTGTCGCCGACACCCTGAATCCAGAGTTGTTTCCGTCGAGTGAATTGAAAGCACAAAAACCACTGTTTGGTAGAGCAACAGGACCATAAAACGTCGCATAGCAGTGCATGTGTTCCGGCGTATACTTGAGCATGCGCATACGGATCGAGTGGTCATCAAGAGAGTATATTGGAATGCTCTGAAATCGTCGCCACCCGAGTGAAAAAATCAGTGGATCGTTGGTCTTGAGGGTCTTCGCGAACCAACGGTGTCGTTTTATTCGGACTTGGAGATATCCGAACCGTTCCTCAGCCGGCAACAAGCCTCCAACAATGACAGGATAGTAGGGGTCAAAGTTCTCGATCATCTCGCACGGAACGGAGAAGATTTCGATCCGGACATACGTCCCTGGTCGGTAGCCTTCCACCAGCGTACGCACTTCCCCATCGACGTCCTCGAATTCGGCTCGATTCAGCTGGAGTTGACGGTTCAGCTCGTCTTTCTTTTCGTCGTAAAAGTCCATTTCGTCTCCTTCCGGATCGTCATATTGCTCGTCAAACTTGCGCTTGAGCGCTTCTTTTTTGGCAGCGAGTGTTATAGCGCTCATCGTTTCGGGATCTTGGATCTTCTCGCCCTCCAGTTTGTCCTCGCTTTCCTCTTCTGCAACACCAACTATTGATTCGTCTCCGGTGATGAAAAGTGAACGTATCGAATCAAGGTTTTCTTCATCCTCCCATTCTTGCAGGCTCTCAGGTAACAGCGGCTCTTTAGTCATATCGAGATAATCATCGTGGGACTCTGCTGTTTCCTTAGGACGAAAAAATTCGTCGCCTTCTCCTGGCTGAGAATCACTGTCCGCAAAGGCGAGATCTTCGTTCTCCTCTCCGTCAGAAAATTCTTCCTCCAACGATCTTGCGGACCTGCGGGGTACGGTGCGCTCGTTGTCACCATGCGACATCACAAATGTGTCGTCCTCGTCAAGATCGTGGTCGGAATCGGAGTCCACATCAGAAGGGTCGCTGCCATGGTCTGAGTCAGACTCATCTAGATCGTCCAAGTCGTCGAATGCCTGACTGCCATTTTCGTCGCCAGAACTTTCATCGTCGCCATCGGCAGAGCCATGAAAGGGGGACCTAGTTTTGATACTGAGGTGTTTAGACGAAGACTCGAGAAGTCTGATCTGACTCCGAGAGATGCCATCCGCAAGTGTGGCATCAACGTCCTGGAGATTGATAACCATTTGTTCTCCTTCGCCTTGGGGTACTGCAGAAGTATGAGATAACGACGTCGACGTTGACTACAGGGGAAAGCACTTACCATCTGTCGATCCACGAGTGAAGTTACCGGGGACGTTGATCCAAACCGAGTCTTTGTCGTACATGAGACCTCCCACGTTGCTCATCGGTGCATGCACGAGCAACTTCTTTTTTTCGCTCAATTTTCTCCGTTTTTCCGAATCCGCATCAGGGAGGGGACAGGGATCTCCTAATGCAGTGACAGACGTTATGTCGAGGTCTCCAACACCGGGCATGTGGATCTTCGTGCCCTGACGGAGATTTGTGCCCCGCAAGTAACCATACAGTGTGATTGTCCGATCACATTTGTTCTTTGATGAACGGACCGTTTCGCGCGGCGTGAGATCTTCGACGCGATCTGCCAAAAGGTATGGATGGCTATTTCGGAATACGAGGGGACGGAACTTCATCACGCTAATGAAACGCGAGAGATTGAGGATTTCTCTGTCAGGGTAGCGACCGTTGAGGACACCGGAGAGGTAGAAAATTTTTGCGCCTTGGTAGATTTCCGTCCAAAATCGCTTTTTGAGCGCCTTCTTGGTGTCCTTGAGAGTTGATTGTCTCTTAATGAGGTCGAGATGAGAAAGAATGCCGATGACTTTCGGAAATCCATGGGATTGTAATATATTGATGAACTCGAATGTCTCCTGCAAAAAAAGGTCGTTATTAAGGGGGACAGTCGGTAACTTGCAAGGAGCCAGACCATTTCGAAGCCAAAAGAGGCATCAATCATGAGCAACACCAAGTCGGCAACCTTGGCTATGTCGATCATGGAGTTGAGGTCATTGTTGCATTCGATGAAGGTCAGCCTTCGCTTTTTCCCCGCGACGACCGTGATGGGGCCCTTGGCTTCTTGCAAGGTTTGTTTCGAATATCGACGGACGAGGCTTTTAAGAAGAATAGTCTTCCCGACCCCAGGAGGCCCCACAATTGCAACGATGACAGGTGGTGGTATGTCATCGGGAGTCCTGTCGACCAAGGGGACATGTAGGCGAGTCTGATCGCGCTCCGCATTCCTGCGACCTTGTCTCTCAGCTCGTCTGCCAGACTTGGGTGCGAAGGCCTGGCCGACGGTGAAGTTGTGAGTTCAAGGATGCATGAATTGCGCACCTTTTCGTTGAAACCAGACTGCTGTTTTCCTTTTCCCTTTTTATCTGCCTTCGCGCTGGGCCTGTGCGCTTTGTGAGTCTGTTGTTCCGACATGAAGACTGAAGACCACGTGACAGGGAATGATCGTGTAGTGAATCTGGCAAGTGACCCGATCTAGAGAGGTCGATATACGATCACGTGACTGACGCGCTCTCCACGAACTTTGTTTACTTTTCTCTTCTCTTGTCTTTCGTTTTGTGATGATGGCGAGAAGATCATCCTCATACCGCGAGTTCAGCATCCCTGGCGATGAGCTCGAACAACACCGCATCCAACTAGAACAAAATCTACAAAATACCGATTTATCATTACATCTATCTTCAGTCCCAGACGACGACGCCGGCGACCGCGAGTCCCTGGAATACCCGCGACATGGATCCGTACCCGAACATTTTCCTGCATTCGCCTCCTTCGATCCCTCCTCCCGCGAAAACATGGATCTTGATGCCAGCCAGATTCGCGCGTGGTCTATCCATGACGACGATGGTATTGCTCCATATGATGTTCAGACTATGTCTACAGCAGCTCATCATGCGAGTGCTGTCACTATTACCGCAGGGCTTGGCCGTGGTGGTAGGAGGGAGCCTAGTATCAGCGGCGCAGAGTACGATCCAGAACGCCCCCTACAAGACATCATAGCTGGTAGGTGCACGCCGGTTTAAGTTCATCGATCATACTAACCGAAATGTCCGCTTCCATTTTTTTTTCAGCTTGCCACGTCGACTCAGACACGGAGGAGGCAGACAGGTCACAGAATATCCCCCGTCCCAAACTATCTGAAACGCTTCAGCGCGTCGGTTTCTCCCCTAGGCGTCCTCGTGGTGGTCAGACCCGAGCATCAGCAGGGTCACATGCGGCACTAGATCCATCACAGCGACAAACAGACTTGAATGTCCCTCGTCGGAATATGATTCCTCGAGTACGAAAGGCAACAGTTTCGTTTGATACTACTGCGACACCGATCCGAAGACATGTCTCCCAACCTCCTGTCATTCATCCCCAAGTCAATGTTCAGCCGCCCACGCCTTCCACCTCAGGTTCTCGATTTACTAAGATAGCTCGCGGACTGGTTCGCGACGTACGACAAGCTCAAGAGGAATACAGGGATGATAGGCCTGTCTCTACCGCTGGACACCATGTCGTGGACACGACTAATGATCATGAAGGCCGTGCAACGAAAAGGTCCAATCGAAGTCGACTTCAACTTCCGGACGTCACTGGCCTAACGAACGCCGTGATTTCGCCTGAGAAGGCGCACTTGGAACGGTACGGAGTCCGTAGCACAAGTTCTAAAGAGGTGGAATGTAAGTTCACAGACGACTGCTTTGTGAAGGAAGACTGACTGTACGACGAAAAGCCCGTCTTGTGGCATCGCTCAATGCGCTTCACACCAGGTTGAACCATTTAGAAACAGAAAACAGCGTTGCACGCCGACGAGTCAGAGAGCTGGAGTGCGAGCTTGAAGAGTGTAAACGTGATGTTGTCAGAGAACGCACGCGGATCATGGACTCTCAGGACGTGGTCGACATCAGCGCCCCTCGCATAGCTGGTCCATCTATGTCTCGCGTTAAGGGCAAGGAAAGAAGGCACAAAGACGTTGATCCATACGCGTCCAAATATTTTGAAGTTGTGCAAGAGAAGAGAGGTGATTGTAAACCAAACTATGCTGAACGCCTCTTGTTGATGCCTCTTAGCGCTAGAAGCACTTATCACAACGCTGAGGTCCCACCTAACCCGCGTTACATCCGATTTATCCTCTCAACAGCACATGCTAGAGGAACTTCGTAGATTGCGAGAATCGGATGCGCTCTCCTTGGCAGAGAAAGCACAAGAAATCAACCAGCTCAGGACCGAAGTAGAGAGGCTAGCCGGTGAAATCGAAGTCCTGCGTGGGGTCGTCGAGGAGGGTCTTAACGAACGGCGTCAGGGACGCGGTGCAGCTCAAGGCGACCAAAGCGACGATCTTGTAGCTCCGCGTGTCGTTGACCCCGACCCCCCAGTGGTTAGATCGCCGGAACCATCAGTTAGGCGGTTCATCGATGACGAAGAGTTGGATCGAATATCTGTGGATCTCGACGAACGGCGCTCCGAGCGGGCGTCCAATTCATCCGTCCAGAGCTCTTACGCGGACAATGAGTCGCAGTCCTCCGAGAAGAGCTGCACCAATACGCGCCCCCGCCGACGTGTTCAGGACCCACAAGAGAAGCTCAGTAGTGGTGTGGAATCTGGTGCTCCGTTTCCCAAGATTAGCTCAGAGCGTATGGAGCGCCTTTTCTTTTCGGCGCCACGCCATGATACAGCTTCATGTCGGATGTGCAAAGGCCACCACCGCCTCCGCGGCAAGGCGTCTCTTCAGGACGATAACCATCATCATCATCATCATCATCATCACGAGGACGAAGGTTTCGACGAGGGCATCGAACCACCGCCTCAACCTGACCAACCGCGTGAGACTGGCCGTGGCGTAGGACGAACGTATACCATCGATGAGATTCTCGGGAGAATGGAAGCCAATGGAGGCACCTTGAGACCAGCTGATGTTCCGCCCCAGACTGTCCTTGCTCGGGTCGTTGGTGAGCTCGAGGACGAGTTTGCTCACTTTAAGGAGTATGGCCAGTCTTCGTCCTCTCTGTCGCGTATTATGCTGATTTCGTTTCGACAAGGGTATACACGGATGTCGCGGAGGAGTACAAGTCATTAGATTGTGCCGCCCAATCGCCAAAGCGTCACGATGTTGGTGAACGCCTGCGGGACGTCGTAGAAGTTTTGGAGCGCAAGGTAAATTTTGATCACATGCGTGACAAAGTCTTGACGCTCATTATCCACTAGGGAAATCAGATAGTATCATTGTATGATTTATTGATCTTCAAAGACAAACCACTTGAGTAATAGTTTGTTATCATGTATATATTGTCCGACGGATAAAATTACTTCATGCATTCGTTTTGTATAGTTCCTTTACGGAGTGAGGCCGTTCCGCGAACTGTGGTCGATGTTTCGATTGCAGACTCGGCTGGCACGAACGACGGACATGGTAACGTTTCCATGCGCTGGCCTCGACCTTGGGAGCGGTAGAGACACCCTAAATTCACACCTTCAGCAAATGACGGGTGGTCATCTTACGGAAACATCTAGTGAATAAGTCACTGGACCCGACCATTATGAAAAATGAATTTAGGCGCTCGACTCATGTGGTACCAGTCAAGGGGGCTTGCGATGGCACCCGAGGTTCCTCGACTGAGGATGGCGTAGAGAGTGTACTAAGGCGATTGGTCTTGGAGACTTGGACGTCTACACAACAAGATTTCTAACACAAAAAGTGGAGCAAATAGCTATGGTCTGACAATGTTACCGCCAGCGAAAGCAACTGGCCCCCTCGGCATTTCGCCGATAACCCTTTGGATTTCGCTATCCAGACATGGCTCATCCTCGAAGACCCACTTCAGTTTACCGCCATAAGACTCGGGCAGGTCCTCTTCTCTAATGTGTTGGCGTAAGCTATCTCCCGGCTCTTTTCCCATGATATGTATCTTGAGGCGCGTACCCTCATCAAACCAACCCTATAATCAAACGGTTGAAAGTCACGACTTGTGTCGAGCATGTCTCTACGCATACCTTGATCCAATTCCATATGGTAGGAAAGAATGACGGGGAGTTCACGATGGCAATAGTGTTCAGAGTTTCTGGATAGTTAGCGGTGGCCATCGTGGACGCATGTTGTAAGTGGCTCCGAAGAGACCACATGGCGGCCAACGAAACGTCGGATAAGTCTATAATGGTCACCACGGAGGATATCGGTGTCGATGGTTCGTGAGGCAGGTGATCACATAGGGGCAACACGAAGCGGGTCATGCATTCGTGAAGCACAATGCTAGCGAACGCAATCAGCGACCTGTCATAAGTTGGCTGGGGTACGTCAGAACCACCACGCACATGCGCTGATTCTGCCTCTCTGAGGGAACCGTATCCAACTCTTTGCGTAACGAAGCATTGAGGGAGGCTAGTCGATAGACGTACAACGGTAGGCCTCGCTACAGAGAATGGTCGATGGTGGCGTTGCTCATATGTCAAATACGTCGGAACTGATAAAATAAAACGAGACTACTTTATCTCGGCGCCCAGTCCAGCGCGGGTAAAATCTCCGCGATGACTCCAGCTCGACAGCGTCGAACGTCCGGAACAGGGTGTCAACATCGTGCCGTCTTCTCCAAGTCTCTGCGCGGGTGAACTGCTTCTCCGCCTTATCGAGTTCGAACCGACGTGCACGCAGAAAACGCCTTAAGGTGTGGTGTGGTCACGATTGGAGGACGCAAAGGCGCAAAGGACAGAGATAGTAGACGTACATGAGGGTCACATCATCGTGACTGGCTTGGGCTTGATCGGTCGTGGGTCGATAGAGGCCAGCTTGAGCGAGGTTCGCTTTGAATGCTGCAAACAGTCCAGAGCGTTCGCTCGCAATAGTCTGACTTTTGCGTGGAGATTGAGGGAGTGCCGCATCTGCTTCGTTCGCGGACGGATTTGCGTCCACGACAACTTTGGCACCAGAACTGGGGGAGTCATTCTGGTTGGCAGGTAGATTGTCAGACATGACGTCCAAGATCATGATGTTGAACGACTGCGGAAATGGGTGGCAATGATGGTGATATGATCGCGCTGGCACAAATCTTCATCAAGTGCCTCTCATCGGCTTTCGATATTGAACATCCCTGTGACACGGAGCGGGCATCCAGGCGAAAGATCCAGAAGGGCCGCTACTAAGTTCTTGACATCTCTCTTCGGACTAGTAGTAACTAATGTGTGTTCCCGTTGAAAATTGAAATGTTTAGGACCGATTGCAAGATTACATAAGCGGATGATTATGATTGTTGTAGCCGTTTTGGTAATTATTGGCAGTCACATCGAGATGACCTGTTTGGCTGATCCTCGTCTTCATTGTCCTGGTCCAACAGGTCGAGTTAGTGAGGGTCTATTCCAGTATGCAGCTTGTGTTTGCGTGAGCTGGAACCCAGTGATACGGGAGGAGGGGAACTGTGCTCGGTGTCACTGGCAGCTCAATGTAGTAAGAGGCAATCACCAATCACTGATTGATCCGAGGCACTGGCATTCCACCACCTGTATTCCAACTCCTGTATGCCAGTTGCCCCCCCATGTGATAGTCTTATCCCTGTACATATATAAGGGCTTGCTCTTGCCCTTGTCTCGACACCAATTTCTATCCCTCTTCACACTCTGTTCTGAGTGTTGGCACCACACATGCCCTTCCACTTTTTTTTGAGCATCCTCACTGTTCAGTGGCCTGTTTTCTCTGTTGTCACCATGTACTGTCTTGCCACCACCTGCTGTTCTGTCCCCCACCATTCTTGTCTGTCATCCATCCTGTCCCCCACCTTTCTTGTCTGTCATTCTGCCCACTGTGACTGCCCCATATCTGTCATCACCTGCCTTCCAAACTGCCCTGCCCATATACTTGTGCATATGCTTGCTGCATACAAATGTCGCTTGCAGTAAATCCCACCCCTTCACAGCCAAATTCATCATTCTCCAACTCAAATGACAGTTCCTCCATATCTGATTCTGATCCCCCTCGTCATCCATCATGCATCATGACTGGTAAAGTGCATTTTGAACAGACCACTGGAAACAAGCCACCTATCCTGACACCTGGTGACATCTCACCAGAGGAACTGTGTGAAGGCAACCTATAACCCAATATGGGCCTCAGCACCTTGACTCGAAACAAAGACTTAGAAAGGGAACTGTATAGGTTAGAGGGAATCCAACCAGAACAAGACTGGCTTGTTTGGTAGTCTGTATTTAGTATATATACTACTACATGACGTGCACGGACCAGCTTAGGGCAGGCTGTGGCTGACTAACTACTTTACTAAGGTGTAACTAACTATCTATATAAGGTTATAGTGTTCTCATGATCATGGGAGTAAGTAAGACATGAGGTATGACGTCATAGATAGGAGATAAGGGCACATGACATCATGTGATTAATCATGTGATAGCTGACTAAGCAGGTCACATGACTTTGAAAGAGTGAAACAAACGACAAAAGTTAGGTGATAAAATGAGAAGCGTAACACTGTGCAACTTGAAATGGGAAACCAGTTGCTGATAGTACTTCAAAGTAAAGATGATCACTATCACAAACCAGGTCAGCTATGTCACTTGGAACATACAGGATCTGTGTGTACAGGACTGATATGCTATGGAGGGTGACTGCTTGAATGTGCTCACCCTCAATGACTTTATGAAGGAGGTGGGCAAGACATGGTTACCATCTGACTGGGATGCTGCCATTTGTCAAAAGACTTGGATGCTTGGTTCCTCACAGCATGCTAAACCCTTTTGCAAGTGGGCTATTGAAGTTCAAAGTCTGAACACCATTCTGCATAATGATATAGCATCTCATCTCAATGACATGGCTCTCTGTTTCCATCTCAAAGTGCACATTCACCCTGATCTCCAAAAGAAATGTTAATTGGCCACACTCCCACTCATTGACGACCTTCATACTTGGTTGGAAAAGTATCTCTTCTTGATGAGGAACAAGAGAATGAGGCTCGCTGACACCACCAGATTATGAAGGCCTTACTGCAGGAGTCATGGTTGCAACCATGTGCACTCCCAGTCCACCTCACATACAACATTAATCTTTGTTTGCCTGCTATTCCTTACTGATGCCAAGTGATATCTACTCATGGATAATGATGGTTGCTTCAAGTGTCACAAAGTCTTTATAGGTCACCATGGTAGCAACTGTCTGACTGGTTTCCCCGATGACAGCACCTACAAGACCCTCACATCTGATGAAGTCGCCTGTCAGTGCACCAAGGTCACCACTGTTATGATGTACCTGTTTCCTTTCTCTTCTCTATGTTCTTTCTCGTCTCGTCCCATGCCATGATAACTGTAATTTAGATACTATCTGCATCATTCTTGATGTCTCCCTGCAGATTACTTGTCACTCCTGACCTCACTCATTCCCACTTCTTCTGATCACACTGCCATCTGCAGCTTCCTACCTTCTCTGTACTGTGGATGATTCATCTTCTTGATCCGAGCTTACTGTACATATAGCCACCCACAGTTTCTGACTCATTCCACACTGCAGATGACTCACTCTCTTCCATGCCACTTCCTGGCATTCCATCTTGTTCATATATATAGAGTACTATTCTCACTGTGTAACCCTAAGCTAGAGCTACTCGAATATCACACTTTTAGCCACCCTCATTGCCCTTAGTTCCTTCTAGGCTTTGCCTACTCAGTCCTTGAGCTTCTCGATGTTAAGACTCATAGCCCTTCATCTTCCTTAGCCTCTGTTATGCTTGGCCCGGGTAGGGGCGAGCATAGTCTCTATAAACTAGAGGTATTGACTAAAGCAATGGAATGAGCGATGGTGAGTTGCTGGAGTGACGAGCGATCAAGAGTCACTGGAGAATGAGTAGCTTCAAGGGCTACCAGAGAAGTCAAGTGTATCTGCAACATGAGACTTGAATGAGATCAAATGCCTCCAAGGAAGTGTTCAATCTAAGTAAGGGTTAGCATGGGACGAGAGGGGTAAAGCTTAAGCATCCAGTCAAAAGCAAGACAAGGGCTTTCAGAGGGTCTTCCTGCAGAGGAGTGGCTACAAGGGTAGGCTAGATTGGACAGGTATGGAAGTATAGGGAAGTCCAGAGGAGATCTAGCTTGGGGTATCTAGGTAGCTTGATGAGGTTTATATAAGTAAAGGGAAGGCATATGACAAAGTAGATGAAACATCGTAGAATATGATGGAAGGAGAATGTGTAATTCACAGTGGTGAATGAGTCATGAAGGCTGCAGATGAGTAAGTGTACATCTAAGAATAAAATGATGACAAAGTTATGATGAAGCGAATGAGTAATCTGCAGTAGGAATGAGTAATCTGCAGTATGGAACATGTAAGAAGCTGCAGATTAGTAAAGATACATGACTAATGTGAGACAAGGGAAACAAGTCGAAGAAAGGAAAATAATAGGGGCAAGTGATAATAGCCTCCGATCTCCATAGCACTCAGAGTTCAGTGTCCTCAGGTCTTGTTGACCTTCATACCTTTGCCCCTAGTCTCTGCCTTAGCCTCAGTACCTTTCTTTGAGTCTATGACCAATTCTACCCAGACTCATCATAACAACCACTACAAGCTCAGTGCTGCATATGTGGGCCAAATCTGTTGCAGTTATCAAGAAAGTTACAAATGTGGGTGTCATGATGCCATCTGCTATCCTGACTGACAGTGACAAATCTGAACATGAGTATATCACATCCTTGTCTGTTCTCTATTTAACTTGAACTTGTCTTTTATTGGGCCCTTCTGCCCCCTCCCCTGTTTACATTAAAGCACTTATTGATCACAGTTTGCCATTAGTTCTAATTGACCAACAACTTGTATCCAAACTTGGCTTGCGCATTAGAGCCTTGCCACATGCCATGCCTGTCACCATGGCTATATCTGGGGAGGGGAAGGAACCTTTTCTTTTAACTTATTATGTTCAATTGTCCTGCATGTCTTTAGACAAGTGCTTTTGCTCCAAATCTATATGCACACATCTTGCACCCAACTTGTGCACCCCCCTTCTTCTGGAGGTGCCCTTTTTCTCATATAATTGCCTTGTTATAGATTACAAACACTGTACCTGCATTGCCAAAAAAGATAATTACAACTTTCTACATCTGCCATCTATTAGAACTGCTGGGCCCCTCAACCAATGAGGTAATGATCTGGATAAAAAAGTATTCAAGTACTGTCAAATGGTGGCTGATGAATTCAAATTTGTCCTGCCTAAGCTCAAGGATATCATTGATGAGGAATGCGAGCCTGTCAAAGACATCAGTGTGGTTATTGCCATTCAACTTGAATACTGCATTGCTATGCTTTCCACCCTCAAAGACCTCAACAGACGGAATCATGCCATCAAAAATGAATATGTGAACTGCTCCCCAGATGATATTTCTCACATCAAAACCTTGCCTGAAGATGTCCTTTTTCATATCCAATTAAAAGATGCTAATAAGACCATCTATTCCAGGTCTTATGACTGCCTGCAAAAGTACCATGTGGCCTGGAAGACCTTACTAGAGCAACACCTCACTGTGGGATAGCTTTGACCTTCATCAAGCACATATGTGTTGCCAGCATTCATCATCCCAAAAGCAGACCCAACTGTCCTGCCTCAATGGGTAAATGACTACCACCAGTTAAATGCTGACACATCAGGAAATCAGTGTGGAGATGATATTCCATGATATTCCTCATGCCTTCTGACAACACAAATTAAACTAGCTAGAGTTGATGTATTTTACATGTAGATAATAGCCATGATGCACTGTATTAGATAACCATCCTTTACCATGAATTGATAAAATCCTGTGGGACTGTGCCAAGGGTAAAGTTTTTGGTAAAATTGATATAACAAATTCCTTCTTCCAGAGTTGTGTCTATCTGGACAATATTTACCTTATGGCCAATCTCATACCCTTTGGGCTCTATGAATAAATGGTGATGCCAATGGGTGTGCACAATTCCCCTGCATTCCATCAATGCCATATGACCTCCACACTCCACCACCTTATCAGAAAGTGTTGTCATGTTTATCTGGATGACATCATTATCTGGTCACAGGACCTTCAGAAGCACAAGAACAATGTTTGAAAAATGCTTGATGTGCTCCATGCTGTGACACTGTACTGCTCCCCTAAGAAAACCTCACTTTTCTTGTTTGAAGTGGACTTCCTGGGCTGCCAGATCTCTAGCTGTGGTGTCAAACCAGATCCAAAAAAAAATCAAAAAGATTCAACAATGGCCCATTTTCCATCTGCAAATGACACACATGCTTTTCTTGGTCTTATTTGGTTTTTAGCTGACCACATATCACAGGTTGCTGAGCATACCCACATCCTCACTCCTCTCACCACCAAGAATGCAGACCATCATTTCCCGATCTGGATCACAGATCATGCATGTGCCTTTCAAGCACTGAAGGATCTTGTTGTCAGCTCACATTGCCTCACCACCATTGACTATGATAATCCAGATACAAATCATATCTTTCTGACATGTGATACTTCTAATTACTGCACAGGTGCAATTCTATTCTGGGGTAAAATATGGGAAATGGCATGGCCAGTTGCATTTGAGTCATCTTAGCTATATGGCATGGAGCTGAACTACCTTGTCTATGAAAAGAAACTCCTATCTATTATCAAGGCCCTCAAGAAATGGCGAATAGAACTATTGGGTGCTCTGATCCAGATTTACACTGATCACTGTATCCTGGAGAACTTCACTGTTTGATCTTTCTATTCATTACCTCAAAGGATATCACAACATAGTTGCTAACACCCTTAGCCATACTGCCTTACCTACTGACAATAATCTCACAGATCCAATTATTCACATCAATGCTATCAACACCGCCACACCCCTTGCCTCTCTCCCTCTGGATGCCAATGACTCCCCTTTATCATCTCTTTGAATCAGCCTGGATTATTCCCTTGTCCATGACATTATTCATGGCTATACCGAGGGCCTTTACTATTGTCATCTCTTTAGCCTCTTAGGGTCCTTTCTGAACCTTGCAGAACATGATGGCTTGCTTTATCTCTTGGACTGCCTTGTCATTCCCTGGGTCAACACAATGCAAGAAAAGATCTTCCATCTCACACATGATATTCTTGGTTATTTTGTGGGATAAAAGACATATGCTCTTCTGCATGACATGTACTACTGGCCGAACATGTGTTGTGATCTTTTGCAGTCCTATATTCCAGGTTGTACTGCATGCATGCATAACAAGTTATCAACAATGACCCCAACTGGTCCCTTACACCATGACCCCCTTCCTGTGCCCAATCAGCATGGGGACTCCAAGTCTATTGCCATGGATTTCATTGGACCCCTCCCTGCTGATAATGGCTATAATATGGTTGTGACCTTTACTGATCACCTGCACACTAATCTCTACCTAGTCTCCTGAAAGGACACTATCTCTGCTAAAGAACTCACCTCTCTCTTCTTTTAGCACTGGTATTGTAAAAACAGCCTACTGCTGGAGATTATTTCCAACCATGATAAGCTTTTCATTTCTAAATTCTGGCACATGCTGCATAGACTTACTGGTGTTAAGCTGAAGATGTCTTCCACCTACCATCTCCAAACTGATAGATCTAATAAACATACCAACAAAACCTTGATCCAAATGCTCCAGAACTTGACCTATATTGACCATTACCAACATGGATGGGCTACAGCATTTCCAAAGGTGTATTTCAATATTATGAGCACCACTAATAGCTTCATAGGTTTCTCACTGTAGCAAACACTATCGAGAAGACCCAAGAGAGTCAGTGAGGGGGTGCACGTCAATGATTACATACCGGTAGTCTGCTAGCTGGGTTTGCTAATGACCAGCGATTCGGCCTAGACAATTGGTGGACTTAAAGATAATAGATGAGAGACTCATAGAGGGAGTCAAGTTAGTCGGAGTCGGGCTTGACCTGTGCTAATGGACTAGGCAGAACTCTTAGAAGAACAAGACTAGGAAGTCTTGTCCATCTAGGTGCATGTATTTATATGGTACGGTTACATGCACGGACCAAGTAAACTAGCCTACCCTAAAGGTACTGAGTAAGCGGGGTCAAGGGTATGACGTCACTACCAGGGTACAGGGTATGATGTCGGTGGAGCCTGGATCTATAAATAAGGAATGATGTCATAGATAACAAGATAAGGGTCTGGGCACAAGATGAAGGTAAAGAGGTAGCGAGGTGCCAGACAAGGTAAATGGTTACCATGGTCATGTGCCCTGAGGTCACATGATGGGTCTAGATCAAGGAATAGATAAAGGTAAGTGCTCGCTATCGGATAAGACAAGAGATAGGAGGAGAATATATCAGGACTTAGCTAAGGGGTTGGCTAAGTCTAGCCAGAGACCTAGGTGACAGAACGAGGTTCGTCACACTCACCATTTCAACTTCACCTTGGGTGCTTTCCCAGGGTCTTGCCCCCCTTGTCTCCTCCTGATAACTTCTGTGCAGAATCACTTGATGCTCATATGTTGCTTTCTACCCTTCAGCAAATTGTGTGGGAGGCACAGGATAAGCTCCTTGCTGCTGAGATCTCTTAGGCTACAAGCACTAACATACTCCACTCACCCACTCCTTCATTTCAGGTGGATGATCACATCATGCTTGCCACAAAGAACCAGCACTGTGACTACATGAAAAAAGGTGACAAACGGGTTGCAAAGTTCATGCCCTGCTACAATGGACTGTATGTTGTCTTGAATGCACATTCTTCAATGTCTACGTACATACTTGACCTGCCAAACTCCCTAAATATCTACTCTACATTCCATGCCAGCCAGCTGTATACGTTTGTACTTAATGACCTCCGTCTCTTCCCTGCTCATGAGCACCCTCAGCCTAGTCTTGTCATCACAGAAGACAGCACGGAAGAATGCCTCATAGACCGCATTGTGAACGAATACTGGGTCAGATACAGACATTAATACCTCATCCAATGGGTTGAATATGGGGCTAAGGATGATGAATAGATACCACATTGGCTACTGGAAGACTGTGAGGCTTTGGATGCCAGAAAAAGGCAGAAAAGAGATTCTCAGACATTGGGAGTATTATGCTTGGCCTGGATAAGGACGAGCATAGCCTCTGAGAACTAAGAATGTTGCTTAGAGCAATGGGACGAGCGATGGTGAGTTGCCGGAGTGACGAGCGATCGAGAGTTACTAGAGAACAAGTAGCTTCAAGGGCTACCAGAAAAGTCAAGTGTATTGGCGACACGAGACTTAGATGAGGTCGAATGCCTCCAAGGAATGTACTTAACCTAAAAGGAGGTTAGTACGGGATGAAGGGGTAAAGCTGAGCATCCAGTCAAAAGCAGGACAAGGGCTTTCAGAGGATCTTCCCACAGAGGGGTGGGTACAAGATGTGGGCTAGATTGGACGAGTACGGAAGTAGTACAGGGGAGTCCAGAGGAGATCTAGCTTAGGGTATCTAAGTAGTTTGACGAGGTTTATATATATAAAGAGAAAAGCATATAACTAAGCAGATAGAACATCATGGAACATGATGGAAGGAGTATGCGTAATCTACAATGTGAAATGAGTTATGAAGACTGCAGATGAGTAAGTGTACATCTAAGAATAGAGCAATGACAAAGTGATGATAAAGCGAATGAGTAATCTGCAGCAGGAATGAGTAATCTGCAGTATGGAATGTGGCAGAAGCTGTGGATTAGTAAAGGTACATGACAAAGATGAGATAAGAGGAACGAGTTGAAGAAAAGAAATGATAGGGGCAAGTCGTAACAGGGAGGAGGGGTGTAAGAGGCAATCACTCAGATGTTGGGGAGAGGGATATAAGAGGCAATTACTCAGACGTTGGAGGGAGGGATGTAAGAGATAATCACCGATCACTGATCAATCCAAGGCACTGGCATTTTACCACCTGTATTCCAACTCCTGTCTGCCAGTCGCACCCCCACTGTTACGACTTGCCCTTATTATTTCTCTTTTGTCAACTCGTTCCTCTTGTCTTCTCTTACTCATGTATCCTTACTAATTTGCAGCTTCTACCACGTTTCATACTGTGGATTACACATCCAGACTGCAGATTACTCATCCACTTCATCATCATTTTATCATTGTTCTATTCTTAAATGTATACTTACTCATCTGCAGTATTCCTGACTCATCCACTACTGTGGATTACATATCCCCCTTCCATTATATTCCATGATATTCCATCCACTTATTCATCATATTTCACTCTACATATATAAACATTGTCGAGCTACTTAGATGCTCTAAGCTAGATCTCCTCTGGATTCCCCTATACTTGCATACTCATCCAATCTAGCCATCCTTGTAGCCATCCCTGTGCAGGAAGACTCCTGAAAGCCCTCATCCTGCTTTTGACTGGATGCTATGCTTTATCCCTTTGTCCCATGCTAACCCTTCTTTAGATTGAGCATTCCCCTTAGAGGCACTTAGACCTCATCAAAGTCTCATGTTGCTGATACATTTGACTTCTCTGGTAGCCTTTGAAGCTACTCGTTCTCCAGTGACTCTCGATCACTTGTCCTATTGCTTTAGGCAACACCCTTAGTTCACAGAGGCTACGCTCATCCCTACCTGGGCCAAGCATAACACCCACATGATAGTCTTATCCCTGTACATATATAAGGGCTTGCTCTTGCCCTTGTCTCGACATCAATTTCTATTCCTCTTTACACTTTGTGTTCTGAGTATTAGCACCACACATGCCCTTCCACTTGAGCCTTGATTTATTGATCATTATGAGACAGCCTTTTCAAGATGCAAGAATGTAAGTTGATTGCATCTGTATTATAGAATGTTTTCAATATTGGAATCACATTATAATGCACTATAATATGCTTCACATATTTTACTGAGTGATCCACATCTCAAGACCCTTATGGTCTGCCTGAGACTACCTCTATGATGTGCTAGTCATGCAAGTTCATCTCTTCAGTATGTGAGAATGGAGCAGGTTTCATCTATATTACAAGATATCCCAAATATTCAGCTGTAAGATAAAGAGCCTGTAAGCATAGGTGAAGGTTTGCATGACAAACCAAGGAGGCAAAAAAATTACAACATTGCTTCTGTTACGCTTGGCCCAGGTAGGGATGAGCGTAGCCTCTGTGATCAAGAGAGTTGCCTAAAGCAACGGAACGAGCGATGGTGAGTCGCCGGAGTACGAGTAGCTTCAAGGGCCACTGGAGGAGTCAAGTGTATCAGCGACACGAGACTAAGGTGAGGTCGAGTGCCTCCAAGGAGTGTGCTCAACCTAGAGGGAGGTTAGCACGGAATGAAGGGGTAAAGCGAAGTGTCCAGTCAAAAGCAGGACGAAGGCTTTCAGAGGGTCTTCCTGCAAGGGGTGGCTACAAGGTGTGGGCTAGATTGGACAAGTACAAAAGTACAGGGGAGTCCAGAGGAGATCTAGCTTAGGGTATCTACATAGTGTGGTGAGGTTTATATAGGTAATGAGAGAGGCACATGACTAAGTGGATGGAACATCGTGGAACACGATGGAAGGAGTATGAGTAATCCGCAGTATGAAATGAGTCATGAAGACTGCAGATAAGTAAGCATACAATCTAAGAATAGAATGATGACTAAAGGATTATAAAGTGGATGAGTAATCCGCAGTAAGAGTGAGTAATCCACAGTATGGAATATGTGAGAAGCTGCAGATTAGTAAAGGTACATGACAAAGACGAGTTGAAGGAATGAGATGAAGAAAAGAAATGATAGGGGCAAGTCGTAACATTACCTCCTGGTTATGGTTCAGTTTCCAACTGAACTAGTCTCCACAGCAGGGGGAGCTGGACGTGTTTGCATACACGGTATCGTCCCAAGTGTCATTGTCTACACAGGTATCATTGTTGGAAGGGGGAGGGCGATGGGCGGTCTGTCGGCAAGGAGGAGGTACAGGATGAGCGGATCTATAGGAGGAATGGGATGAGCAAGAGGATCGACTGGAGTGGGACGACTGTGGAGAGGAAGCCGGGGAAGGAACAAACGTGGGACGATGAAGAGGGCACTGACTCTGAGGGTGACCAGGACGCCAGCGAAGGCAGGTGGGGCATTGATAAAATGGGCAGTCTATCCTTATGTGGCCTAAGCGGTGGCAATGGAAGCAGGCTTCATGGTAGCGAGGGTGCATCCTAGGAAGAGGGGTATTACCTTGGTTTCCAGTCCAGATGGCTTCTGTACGCTCTAGTGCGTTGATCTCGGCAGGGGTGAGCGGGTCGCTCAATGCGGATGGTGTATGAGGAGAGGGGACGCGTTCCTGACGAGCCAGTTCCACTAAGTAGCGGTCAAGGTCCTGTAAAAATTCCCCCATTTCTAACTGGTAGAGGGCAACAGTGAGCTGTCCTCGAAGCTCGTTGCGGATGGACGTGACAATACTTCCAATGAAGGCGACCTCGGCCCGGCTAGTGATGTGGTGAGCGATGGCAGTCAACCATTCAGCCTGAAGGTAGGCACGGTAGAGGGAGTACATGAGGAAACTGACATCGAGATAGGCGGAGACCACAGAAGCAAGGTGGGAGTCCGTGATGAGGTGCTGGAGGGACCAGATATACTGTTCGTCGGGGAAGTTATCATGAAGGTGAGCGGCATAAAGAAGGACATCAACAGAAGTGGGAATGGGGAGACGAGCGGAGGGAGTGGAGGCAATGGAGACCGGGGGTAGTTCATCCGGGACAGAGTCATTGTCCCAGCCAGCGATTGCAATAGAAGACATAGTATTGAGGGGCGATGAGGCAGATTTGGAGGAAGAGAAGGAAGAGACAGGAGAGTTGGTAAATTCGAGGGCCATGATAGAAAACTAAGTATGAGATGGTTTGGAACGATGTTTTTGTTTTGCAGGGGATGATGATGGAACTGAAGAAAGAGGGAAAGCAAGGGGGTGGAGCTTCTTATAGCTTGAGAGGATGTCTTTGGCATGTTGCAACTCCGATTCGGCAATCCACGAGTCTTCTTCGGCCGAGTATCCTTTCCATCGGATCAGGAACATGTGGTGAGACGGGGAGCCACGGTGGCGCAAGATCCATTTGACTTCATATTCTTCTTCACCTTCTACAAGTTCTGAGGGTGGTGCAGGGAAATTCTTCCCATGGACGGGGTTCTCGCGATAAGGAGATAACAGGGAAGCGTGGAACATGTCCCAAATCTTCCACATTTTGGGGAGGCGTAACTTGTTAGTGATGGGTGACAGGACCTTCGTGATGGTAAAGGGTCCTTCACGTTTCAGAGCGAATTTGGCATGTGTCATAGTATGGCAGAGATTGCGGGCTTCGAGCCACACCTTATCTCCTAGGGCAAAGGATACGAATTTCTGCCAGTGGTGAGAGCAAGAGGCCATAACTTGGCGGGCAAGTTCATGGGCGGCAAGGGCTTCATCACGAGCGGTGGATAGGGCTTTGAGTGGTGTTTCAATGGCAGGGACGTTGATTTCAGCAAGGACGGTGGGTAGGGCACGAGGTTCATAGCTGAGGATCAAGGAGAATGGAGATATACCAGTGACAGAATGAGGGCGGTGATTGTGGGCAAATTCGGCATGAGAAATCATTTTGGACCATGAGGTAGGGTTATTGCCACAGAAGATGCGGAGGTAGGTCTCGACTTCCTGGTTGACTCATTCTGTTTCTCCATCAGACTGCAGGTGATAAGCCATGGAGAGGGAGAGGTCATACCCTAGGAGACATCCGAGTTCACGAGCAAAGGTGGAGGCGAACTGTGATCCTCGATCAGAGATGATTTTGTCGTAAAGGCCGAAACAAGTGAAGACTTTGTGGAAAAAGAGCATGGCGATCCCTTCGGCAGTGATGGTTTCCATAGTGGGGCAGAGAATTACCCCCTTTGTAAGGCCATGGTCTACCACGACCAGGAGAGAATCAAAACTGGAGGACTCTGGAAGATCAGTGATCAGATCGCAGGAAATCTGTTGGAATGGGCGAGAACAAGAGAAGGGAATAGGCAGGAGTGGGGGTGACGTGGGATGGGTATTTGTCTTGTTCTGTTGGCAGGTAGCACAGCCTTCGACGTATTTTCAAACATATTGAGTGACACCAGGCCACCAGAACTCCGAGGCAACGAGTTGGCGGGTTTTCAGGTAACCAGGGTGACCGGCGGTGCAGTGATCATGACATCGCTCGAGGATAGAGTGTCGAAGCGATTCATCAGGGAGAATGTAAACACGACCTTTAAAGGAAAGGACACCTGCATCACATTGCCAGTCAGCAAGATGAGACCGAAATGCAGGCGGGATCTGACCGTCCAAAGCTTGGAGGGCCTGCAAAACGAGGGGATCGTCTTTCGAGGAAGAGGAAATGTGATTTTGCAATGCAGTGTCGATGAGGTTCATGAATAGAGAGTCGGGGAGGAGGACCGTCTGATCGTTATCAGGACAGTTGGGACAGAGGTCAGAGTGGCGAGACAGGGCATCAGGACTGGCGAGGAGTTTGCCGGGAACGTGGATGATTTTGAGATCAAAGTCAGCGAGGTTGAGGAGCCAACGAGCTTGTCAGCAATTCAGGTGCATCAGGAAAAACCTCCTGCTGATAATTTACCAAAATACCAGGTATTTTCAGAAATTCCTAGATAATATCAGGAATTATCAGATAATACTTGTATTTCCACTAATTCATAGTATTATTGAGGATTTTTTAGCCCCCCCTGATAATTAGGTGAAATATCAAGTATTTTCAAGTATTTTTAGGTAATTTCAGTAAAAGATTGTACAATTTG
>JBBPPG010000111.1:0-48637 GCA_038091855.1 Leccinellum luteum | reverse complement strand
TTAACTAATTAGAAACACATTTCGGAGGACCTGATACCGTGTGAACCACGCTTAGCGGTGGCTGTACCGAGTCTAGCCGATACTCCTGGCGTCCATTTCCGCCACGATTTATGTAATTCCGTTCACACGCGGTCGAGATATGCCCAATTCCGGGCAATCACTCATTTTGGAGAAGGTATTTTGTAAAATGGTCATAACTCACTCGAATAAAATCGTAAAAATATGGTAAAATCAGGATAATTCGGTCATTATGCCCTCTAATAGGGGATAACTCCGCTTACCGGTTAAGACCGGTTAAGACCGGTTTTTATCGGTTTTTCGAAAATCTCGAAATCAAAAAGACCGAAATATAACCGGAAAAAGACCGGACCGGACCGGCCAATCGGTTCCGGTCTTGTGCGGTCCAGTTTCGGTCCGGTTCCGGTTTTTCATCGGTTTTAGGACCGGACCTTTAAACACTAGTTGCAGAGGGTGGACGATGGGGTCTGGGCATCAACAACAACAAAAGATAATGTTCCGGTGAGGTCCAGAACAGAGTGAAATGAAAAACAGGCAGACTGAGAACCAGACCGCAGAAGAAACAAGCAGAAAGAAATGAAATGACGAACGGAATGGGACAAGATGCATACGAAACGAGTAGTAAGTGTCGGCGACAAGCAAGACCACTGACCTACATGGGAGAGATGGACCCAGGACGGTCGGATGGTACAACCAATGAGGACGGAACAAGATGAAGACAACGGAACGTGATGAAACTAGGTAAAGGCAAGATGAATGAGATGGGATGAGATGAGATGGTAGCATCTATGACGAGCGAGATTGCTATCTGGGACGAGTTTTCGACGATACGGAACGGAGCGAGTTCGTTGGCAACAAGCACAACAATGATGTTGACAAGAATGATGAGACGAGGTGACAAGTGATCCAACGACTATGACACGAGATGAAAGATGTATTTCCCAAATGGCCCGAAGGGCGGATATAAGGAGGCCCAGTATTAACCGAGGCAATGACTAAGACACGTATGTGTTGGAAGGAACAAGACGGAAAAACTAAGTATGAACTATTGGTAACGATAAATGGATAACAAGCGAACATGAGTGACGACAACGAGGAAAGACAGTGGAAACAATTAAATAACGAGTCCAATAACTAGTGTTTTAAAGTCCGGTCCTAAGACCGATAAAAAACCGTAACTGGACCGGAACTGGACCGCAAAAGACCGAACCGATTGTCCAGTCCAGTCTGGTCCTTTTCCAGTTACAGTCCAGTCTTTTTGATTTCGAGATTTTCGAAAAACCGATAAAAACCGGTCTTAACCGCTTAGCGGTGTTCGCCCCTATGGGATAGGATATTGACCGAACATCCCTGAGTTTCGCATATTTTTACGACTTTTTCCGAGCGAGTTATGTTAATTATACAAAATACCTTCTCCAAAATGAGTGATTACTTGGAATTGGGCATATCTCGACCGCGTGTGAACAGAATTACATAAATCTTGGCGGAAATGGACGCCGTGAGCATTGACTAGACTCGGTACAGCCACCGCTAAGCGTGATTCACACGGTATCAAGTCCTCCGAAATGTGTTTCTAATTAGTTAAACTCGAGAAATAACATGCAGTTTTAAAACGGTCATATCCCGACGACCCCTGAACCGATTTACATAATAAAAATATGGAGCGGAAGCCAGGAATCGGTAGTACTTTCCATACCCCTGAAAGACCGGTCGAAAACCGTAACCGGACCGACAAAGACCGACAAAAACCGATTTTATCGGTTTTGATCGGTTTTGGTCCGGTTTTTCCAAATCAGGAAATTCCCAGGACCGGTTACGGTTACGGTTATGCCCAAAAAAGGCAAAAAACCGAACCGGACCGGACTTTAAATCACTATACGTTGCCAGGGGAATGGATGTGTCATAGCTGGGTTCCAATGGGTTCCGACGCCGGTCACTTCTGATGGCAATGTGAGCTTGCTCCTCGATGACATGGGCCTGTTCCTCGATAACAACTCCAGTTGTGAGGTCAGAGATGTCCCCGTTCTGTTCAATAGCTCGTAGTGAGTCGGCAATCGCACTCACCCCCTCCGACGAGCTGGGAGCAACCTCGGAAGAGGAGGGAACAGGCTCGAGTGGTACACATGCCCGCTTACTACGAAGTTCCTCCAAGCGGACCTTGGCAGCAGCACGTTCTTGGGCATAAGCCTTGCCGACATCCGTCAGATGGCGAGCGCGGTCGGACCGACGAAGCACGGCAGGTGGGGGAGAGGAAACCGGAGCAGCAACGGAGAGATCAGAGGGACCTGGCAAAGAGGGGACAGACACAGGCAAAGTGCCAGGAGCAGGAGCAATCAAAGGAGGGGCTGTAGAATCTTCATCGTCCTTGTCATCCTCAACATGGTGGGGCGAAGTAGGAAGCACCTCGTCAAAGACAACATCAGGTGAGTTGAAGAAGGTCCCGCTGATAGCGTCGCGAAGACGATAGCCCTTAGTGCCGTCGGGATAGCCGAGGAAGATGGCCCTGTGTGATTTTGGACCAAGTTTCATCTGGAGTTCCGCAGGAATGTGCGCCCAGCAGCGCGACCCAAATACCCAGAGATGGGAAAGATCTGGCTTAACACCATTGACCATCTCATAGGGGGTTTTGCCCAGGGATAAAGCAACAGACTCGGTGCGATTCCAGAGGTATGCGGCAGTGAGAACAGCCTCACCCCAGAGTGTCAGAGGTAGACCAGCCGCCTCAAGCATGACAAGGGAACGACCCTCGAGCGTGCGCATTGCCCGCTCTGCCTTACCATTCTGCTGGTGGGCATACTGCGCAGCAAGCTGCCAGACAATACCAGCAGCCGTGAGAGCCTCAGAAAAGGCAGCGCTGACAAATTCACCGCCGTTGTCGGAGTGAAAGACCTTGATAGTGCGTCCGGCGTGATTCTCCCAGCGGGCCCGAATGATCCTCTAGGCATCAAGTGCTTGGTCCTTGCTGGCGAGCAATTGGACGTTGAGGAGATGGGAATGGTCATCGAGGAAGATGATGAAGTACAGCTTGCCGTGGGGGGTACGAACGGGAAACAGACCACAGAGATCGGAGTGCATGAGGTCGAGCATGTGCACTGCGTGAGGGGACTTAGAAGGTGGATAGGCCTTATGAGGGTGTTTAGCAATGATGCATGCTTCACACATTGAGAGTGGTTTGGAGTTATCAATGTGCACACCAGTAGCGACGGTCGGGAGGCGCTTCACATAATCACCACCAGGGTGCCCCATTCGGGCATGCCACAGGTCCAGCGTTGCCGGGGTACGTGCCACCGTGGAGATCTCCCTAGGTAGCGGGGTGCTGGAGGCAAGGCGCGATGGGTGCAGGAAGCGAAGATCGATATGGCAGAGGTTTTCGACAACTGGCAAACACCCAAGAGGGTCACCCTTGTAGGAGAGGTGGCAAGCGGCTGTGACGCCATCACAGGAGCCCTGGAACGTGCAATCCCAGCCATGCTGTAGCATCCGCCTGACAGAGAGCAGGTTAACGAGGGCACCGGGTGCATGAAGGCAATCGTGCAGCGTGATGCGGTATGTGTCATTCCCGAGGTGTAACTCCGCAACGCAGGTCCCCCTGCCGGTCGTTGTCAACGACCCGTGATTGGCAGTTTTGATGGCCGGGCTGTCTTCCTCCCGGAAGTCCACGAAGTAGGCGTGATCGAGAATAAGATGCGAAGTGCTACCGGAGTCCAAGAGCGTGTCCGAAGGAGGTGGAGAGGCCATCTCCGTGATGACGGCGCATGATAATTCGCGCTGACTTGGACCAGGGATCGGCGTGGCGGGGATAGTGCTAGTGGGTACGACAGCTGCAGCTACCTCCAGCTTAGAGCCCTTATTCTGAATCCATGCGGGCGCCCTACTCTCCATCCCTCCACCTGGCCAGTAGCAGTGTTCCAGATCATGATTGTCTGCACGTGGTAAGGTGGCACATGACGGGTTCACGCACTTCACCCCCTTAGGGTTGTTGCAGTGCATTTTAAGTCCGGTAGTGGGGTTAATCCGGGAGGTCAACGCGCCTTGCGCGGCTGCCACGTTGGCGTACTCTGAGCCAGGACCTGCAAGTTTGCGCATGCCAACAATAGCATTTGCCTTCTCCGTGAACAACTTGGCAACGTCGTCGAAGGTGAGGGAAGACGAGGTTGTGGATGTTGTGGACGTTGTGGAGGTCGCGGAGGTCGTGGAGGAGGCCTGGGGAGGGCCAGTAGATGCACTAGGAGCCTGAGCGGTGGATGCACTAGGAGCAACAGAAGCGCCGACCGAGGTGGTTGTGACGGTCGTGGAGGAGGTGGAGAGACGGTTCATGGTGAACTCTTTGAAGATTTTCCACTCGACAATATCTGGGAGACCCTGTAGCAAATCAAAGATTGCTTCATCATTGGAATAGGTGACTCCCATCTGGATGAATCGACGTCTGGCGTCTTCGAAGACGCCAAGGTAGCGGAGCGCATCATCAGCATCCTTCAACTTCTCTGACCGGACGAGTGCACGAAGTTCATATTGGGAGAGGAGATCGTTTCGCGAGTAACGTTCTGATAGAACTGTCCATTGCGCTCGGGCCGTTTGACTTGCACTGAGGTGGCTGGCGACGATGGGTGAGATTTTGCGGTCGATCAGGGCCTTAGCCTGGGCATCCTTTGCTAACCAGTCGAGAATGGCTTCCATCTCGTCCTTTGTGATGGCCGAAGGGTCTTTGGGAGTAGGTAGAATGGAGGCGAGTTGTGCGAGATCCGAAGTGTCCGTTCCGCTACTGCAGTGGCTCCAGAGACGCTCGCCTTGAAGGGCTAATGTCATTTGTCCACGCCACCGCGGGTAGTTTTCCGCACCTGTCAGCTCGCAAATATGATCGTATTTCCCCATAGTTGAAGTCCGTGTTTTTGCTCGAAATCTAGATGTCACCGGTATGTGTTCTGCTTGGTCAGAACACAGGGCTCATAAGCTTAGCGAAGCTAGACAATAGAGGAGCTCAGCGACACGGAAAAGATGAAACGCTATATTCAGCAGTACCTAGACGATAGAGGAGCTCAGCGACACGGAAAAGATGAAACGCTGAGGAAAAGCGTCTAGTAGGGACGCGCGTACTTAAATATACCAAAGGTTCAAGATAGCAGCTGCAGCTTGGCGATAGCGGCTGCGCAGATAGCGGCCGAGTGAGAAAGAAAGGAAGAAGGAAGTCTAAACGACGTCTAAAGTAAGGAAGACGAAGACTAACAAAGAAAGTCTAATACAGTACACGTGTCAACCACTCTATACTCTTCATCGTTACATGCGGCTCCCAGCGTTAAGGGATAGGATTGACTACTCGTTTGGAGTATAAACAAGCGTGCTTGCATAGCAGTCAGAGGACCTTAACTCTTGCGGAACACAACCATAATCTAAACTGTGTCTCAAAGTAACTCTTTGTGAGGTTCGCTTTGGTGATCAGTAGTTCCCATTCGAGGGAGAGCAGTCACCCACACACTCAGAGTGAAAGCAAGGAATCACAATATCTTCCTTGTAAAACAAGAGTCACAGTCTTATGGTAATAAAACCATGCTGTAGCCAGGCATACCCATTTCCTCCGGCTTCTACCTACCGACACACGTGCTATTGCCTCCTTCACTTCCTGACCATTCGCTGTCTTTCACACAGTCAATATAGCTTTATACACCCCCCCTAGGGATTCTTCTCCCTATCTTGCAGTCAGGGAAGTACTCGACAGTTACTATCCCGAAACAGAACTCAAGCCAGATTCAGGCATCCCCGCCAGCAACTTTTACATAGAATTAGAAGGACAGTGGCCTGCGTGGCTACAAACAAAATTTCTCCGACTCGCCAGCAGCCACCATCTTAAACCTATCGTCCTCTTCAACCACACCATCTTCCTTTATGAAACCGAGGTAACCTTCCTCATACCAGACCAAAATGAGCGGATACAGCATGGAAATAGGAACGTCCCAATCAATTCATGCCCCACTTCCCCAGAGGAAGACAGAAACTCCTCCCCCCCAGACCGTCGACCCCTACGAAGGTCGAATCGCTTGGCTAGAGTAGCAGCTCTATGCCATAACCAAGGAGTTGGCACTAGCCACAAAAAGGTGGACAATGCAGAGTATGAAGCCAACTGGGCAGTCGAGATCACTCAAGAACTCGAGAGCCAAGCCCCACAATCAGGGAGCTTGCTTGGGCACACCTCGTCAGGGAAGAAAGCAGCAATCATTCCTGATCCCAGGAACTTCGATGGTTGCTACTCCCACTACGATGAGTGGTGGGTAAAAATGGTCATCTTTATTGAGGCCAACAAGGACGTTTTCCAAAACGATGAAGATGTCACACTCACAGTCTTCTCAAGAATAGGAGACACGTCCGAGAAGGACAAAAATGGAGTGGGCACATGGGCCCATAACGAAATTAAAAAGTGTCGCAAGACACTAGAATTCCCAAAATGGCCAGACCTCGAGGCCATGATGGACGGACATTTCCGGATAGGGAATGAAAAAGACCTGGCGACAAAAAAGCTCCTCGCCAGAAAACAAGGAGCAACCGAGAGGACACAAGTCTTCTTGACACATTGGCTGGCACTCTACGACCAGGCCAACTGTGACGACAGCATGGGCGTAGCCCTACTTGAACAATCAGTGCACAAAGAAATCATGCGCAATATTTTCCTCCAGGGTCAGAGGGAAACGAAAGTCCGAGCCTATGTGCTCATGATCCAGAGGCACACAGCAGCCATTGAGTCCTTCGAGGCTCACACCAGCCCCCAAGTGCAGCAAAGGCATGATCTGAACGCCATGGACATCGACACTGTCTCACGAGCCCTGCAGGGCTGCTTCAACTGCAGAAAAGACGGCCACTGGGCCGCAGACTGCAAGGTGCCTTCAATGTGCTGCGCAGAATGTGGTTTCAACTGCGGAGGCCACTGGAACAAATGTTCCAAAAGAAAATTGGTCCGACAAGCAACCACTGGAGAGACAACTCCGAAACCAAACCATAAGGAGAACACTGATGCAAGGACCAAAATGGTTCAAGCAATGGACTTCGACGCCATGAGGGCATACTTTAAGGACTTTGAAGAAAACCAGGGAAAAGAGTGAAGGTGGTCACATCGGGTAGTGTCCCACCTAAGCTAGAAAAACAAAAAAATAGTTTACCAGTACATACAAGGTCGCGATGCCAAGATAGTGCTCAACCGTTTTCTTTATCTTGTAGTAATAGTTTCAATGTACTTGAGATTGAAGATTCAGAATGGACTGTAGTGGACAAAAGTCCTATAATTAATAATGTACAAAAAAATATTCCTGTATTAGATATGCGCAAAATGGCAAAAATGGCTATGGACGAAAATTACGTACCTACTCTCTCCTCTTTATCTACATATTCTTCTTGATGTGGTAGCCTACCAGAAGAATCAACTGAAGCAGCGACCTCGAAAGAGTGTGGTCACCAGGAAGTGATGCTTAATTCTGCTATAAAAATAGAAAAAGATTCCTGTCAGAGCCCAACTGACAAGAAAGTGCAAACACTTCGCCCACTCAGGGAATTAATCCTAAAAATTGAAATAATCCAAAAAGAAAATCAGATCAATGTAAACGCCTTGCTAGACAGTAGTGCTAATGGGATATTCATTGATACCAAATGGGCTAAAGAGCAGAGATTACCACTCAAACCCCTGGAATTGGTAGTTCCAGTTTACAATGTGGATGGAACAATAAACTCCACAGGCAGAATTGCTTACACGGCCGATCTGGTAATCGATTATATGGGACACCGTGAAAGAATCACGACGGATGTCACCAACCTAGGCAGGAACCAAATGATCCTAGGATACACATGGCTGCGGAATCACAATCCGCTGATAGATTGGCAAACCGGAAAAGTTATGTTAAACCGGTGCCCAAACTCGTGCATTGCTCTGAGAGTGATAGGACAAAGTTGAATTGAGGATCAGGAGATCAAACATGCTCCTCGCATCCACAAAATGATGAAAAACATGAGTATCAAACCAGAGGACTCATTTAAACTTGTCCCCGAAATCTATCATGACTATTTAGATGTCTTTTTGAAAAAGGCAAGCGAGAGAATGCCTGAGAGAAAACCTTGGGATCATGCCATCGATCTGAAGCTGGACTTCATTCCAAAAAAGGGAAGATTAATTAAGATGAACCCACAGGAAAGCGATGAGGTGTCTGCATTTGTAGATGACCAACTTAGTAAGGGTTACATCAGACCTTCTAAGTCTCCACAAACCTCCCGCATCTTCTTCATCCCCAAAAAGGATGGCAAAAAGCGCATGGTAATGGATTACCGATATATAAACGATAGTACCATCAAAAACAACTACCCATTGCCACTAATCTCCCAACTCATTGATCAACTCAAAGGCACTAAATTATTTACAAAAATGGATCTAAGATGGGGATATAACAATGTCTGTATCAAAGAAGGCGACGAGTGGAAAGCAGCTTTTGTCTGCCACTGCAGATCTTTTGAACCACTCATTATATACTTCAGACAATGTAACTCCCCTCTACTTTCCAGCAAATGATGAACGAAATCTTTGCCAATATGGAAGACGTAGTGATAGTCTACATCAATGATCTATTAATATTTACGAAAACAGACGACATTGAATGTCACCATAAAATAGTGCGAGAAATACTAGAAAGGCTTCAAAAACATGACTTGTTCATAAAGCCTGAAAAGTGTTTCTTCGACACAAAAAGTGTTGACATGCTAGGCATGATAGTATCCCCAGAGGGTATCTCCATGGATCCATCCAAGCTCGATGAAATCTCTAAATGGCTAGTTCCAACTACAGTAAAAGGAGTTCGAAGTTTCTTAGGGTTAGCAAACTTCTACCGCCACTTCATTGCCCAATATAGTGAAATTGCGTGGCCCCTACATGAACTCACAAAGAAAGACCAGCCCTGGACATGGGATAACGTCCATCAGCAAGCTTTTGTTAAGCTCAAAAAGGCATTCACAGAAGCACCCGCACTCCTCTACCCAGATGATGAAACTCCATATTGAGTAGAGTGCGACACATCAGACTTTACCATTGGAGCTGTGCTCTCACAACAAAAGGATGACAAATGGCATCCCATAGCATTTATGTCACATAAAATGACACTGGAACAACACAACTATCCCATTGCCGATAAGGAGATGCTAGCCATCATACTTGCATTGGAACAATGGAGACACCACCTTGAAGGTGCACGACATCACTTCAAGATCTGGATGGATCACAAAAACCTCCAGTATTTCATGAGATCGCAAGATCTGAACCAACGTCAGGCCAGATGGGCCCTTTATTTATCAAGATTTGACTACGATCTGGTTAACAAACTGGGCACATCTATGGGAAAAGCAGATGCCCTCTCCAGGAGAGAAGATCATACAGATGGAATAGAAAATGATAACAAGGAGATGACATTCATACCTGCATCGCATATTAGGACAATTGCAGAAGCAGATCTCTTTGAGAAAATCAACAAAACACACCAAGGGGTAGACTCTCCTGATGGATTGACCCTGAAAGATGGGTTATTTATATATAATGATAAGATCTGGGTCCCTAGTGAACTCTGACAGGAAGTGATAACACAATTTCACGACCACTTCTTAGCAGGACATAAGGGACTTGAAAAGATGCTCAAATTGATTCAGTGTTATTATTCGTCGCCAGGAGCCAAATCTCAAGTAGAAACCTACTGTAAGGGGATGTGAATGCTGTGCTAGGATGAAACCTACCACACAAGCACCAGCAGGCAAGCTGCAACCCTTGCCCATTCCAGAAGGTCCCTGGAAAAGCATCTCTGCAGACTTTATGACAGGTTTCCCGATGTCACACGGCTTCGACAGCATGATGGTGGTGGTAGACCGCTTCTCGAAAGAAGCCACATTCATTTCCACCAACAAAACAGTGACTTCACTCGGCACAGCCAAGTTATACTGAGATTACATATGGAAGCACCATGGACTTCCTGATTCAATTGTATCGGATCGAGGACTGCAGTTCACCTCTCAAATGATGAAAGATCTGCTTAAATTATTGAAAATCGAAAAGAAAATGTCCACTGCTTATCACCCACAAACAGATGGACAAACCAAAAGAGTCAACAGGAAATTACAGCAGTAAGCTTTTCCCCTCGTTTAGGCTTTGAACTGGTTCAAGTCAAATCACCCGCCGCTGCGATGTTTGCAGGCGATATGAAGTCGAACTTCCAGAAAGCAAAAGATATGCTAGAACACACAAGGATCAGGATGAAATCCCAGGTGGATAAACATAAAACAGAAACACTATCTTACAAGATCGGAGATCTTGTTTGGTTATCTACAAAACATCTGGAACTCGGTGACACTCGCCCTTCCTCTAAATTATCGGAATACTGGATCGGACCTTATCAAATCATGGAACTTCATGGGCTGAATTCCGTGCAGTTGCTCTTGCCAAAAAGTAACCGAGCAAGAGATATCATCAATGTGGATTGTATTAAACCTTATATTGAACCTCTGGAAGGACAACCTTCTTACAAACCAGGACCGCTTCATGTGAATGACAAAGAGTTCAAGGAGTTCGAAGTCGACTACATCATTGATTCTCGCCCTGTTGGTCGAGGCTTCCGATACCTGGTGCATTGGAAAGGATACAATGAATCCGATCGTACTTGGGAGCCAGCCTCCGCTTTGAAAAACGCTCAGGGAGCAATAAAAGAGTTCCATGCGAAGAAACCGCAGGCGCCTAGACGCTCAAAAATGACGCATGAAGTTTTCGATGGGTTGTTCCAGCCCCTCATTAATTACACCTCTAGAACAACTGAACCTCCGCCTGATCTGGAATCTCAGGCCTAACAGGGGGATAATGTTACAAACCTCGTTTTTAACCCTTTATTTTTATTTTTTGATTCATTCTTTTCGAGTCACATGACCTGCTTAGTCACCCATCACATGACCAGTCATGTGACATCACCTGACCTTATTCTTTATCTTCTTATCTATGACATCATAACATGTGTACACCTCATGTAGTTAATATTCCCACACTCGTGAGAATCATATAACCTTATATAATAGTAGTAGATAGCTTATCGTCAGACACAGCTTGGTCTATGCACATGTACCAGTAGTATATATACTTGAATGCGACGACCAAACAAGCCAGTCTTGTTCTGGTTGGATTTCCACTTCCACGACTACTCCTACTCTTAGTTAAGTTTTAGTGTGAGGTGCCTAGTGCCGTATTAGTGCAAAGGGTCGCCTTCACATGATGAAAAGAATATAATTGTTTCAACATTGTTTCAACACCTACCATTTTAAAGCCCTCTAAACACGATGGTAACATTGGCTAAGCCCAGAAAAATCAGGGGAGTGAATGGCAGCATGTTCTCCTCTTGATTAAAAATGAAAAATGTACATAGTGGGTTCCAAGAGACACTGGGAACCATGGGAGCATTTTTCCTGGGGGTATTAGAGCCCTACAAATCCACTGGTAATATTTACAAGACCCAGAAAAATCATCTTTATAGAGATTCAAGGTCTGCATGCAATACCACCTTGTTTGATTTATATCTCAAGAATGTGACCACCAATTTTCAAACTTAGTAGGTCAAAATGATCGTATAAAAGGCCTCTATTTCATGGTAACCTCATATGTTCAAATATATGATTTTGATTTTGACACTTAATTCAAAATGGGTCTATAATACTTTGTCTAGGCAGAGGAGAGATATCCACAGCTTTTGGAGTACGACAAAGATTGGGTTATCTCCAACTTTCTTACAATTTAGTTAAAGAATAGTTTAGGGCATGGCATGTAGCTACTAGCACTCAGTGTACGAGCATTTGTGTACATTCTACCTGTCTGAACATGTGGATTCTGAGTCCAGACCAACTAGCAGGCAATGCCAGGCATCGTGATGCCCAAGCGAAGTGCAGGAGCTACTAGGTCTCATTGAAAAGACTTTGCTGTATTACATTGCAATGATGTAGCTACAGATCATGGGTTCCCCCTTTCAACTACAATAACCCTTGAGAAAGAGAGAGACTATTTCTTAGCTGGGGTATTATCCAAGCACTTCACAAAAACCCTATTTTTCTTAGAGGATACTTGTATTGCCCATAGAACAGATCCAACACTTTCTCCATCCTCTTCTTCTGCATTCTTGATGACCATGCATAGCATGCCCTTCTTATTAGGCGCATAGGGCACCAGGAATTTCTCAGGGATATCGAAGTTGAGTATCTGTGTGCCTCGGGTTTGAGCTATTACGAGAATAGCAAGGTGACCACTTGGCACTAATCCAGATGAAGATTGGAAGGGACTGGGGATCTCTGTTTTCACCAGACGACCATCATAGCCATTGCGCCAACCCGGAGTGAGTTGGAAGACTGCCCAAAATATTTTGAGGGACTTGAGTGCATCAGAATGGAGGAGAAAATCAAAAGCTAAACAATTGCTTCATGGATATGTCTGATATTGCAGCATCATCCTCACTTACACAATTTCTCAGTATTGGTATTGGCTTGTACTAGATCATCACTGTCAATGATCCAGGGATTGGAATGAGATGTTTCAGCGAGTTCTGGGAGGGCACCAAATTCACTTGCAGAGCCTGGAGAGGATGTTATCTGCTGGGATGATGTATTTGGAATATCTCCTTGTGCAAATGCACCAGAGACTTCAAGTGCCTGAAGTGATGTTAGTTTCGCCCCCGCAAGTGTTTCATCCATGCCCCTGTCCTAGGGTCAGAGATGGCAAAGTAGATGCATACACTGACTCACCTGATGACCACAATTTTCATAGGATAACTACCCAATTCAAAAGCTCCTCGCGAGACAAAACATGTGTCCTTCCCAAAACCGTAGAATGTGCCCCGCCAGCCTTTATCTTGACCACCAATAATGATGGCCTCCTTGCCATGGAGATGTTCATTGCTATCATGGTCGACCACAGGAATGGAATGTGCAAAGCAGGTAATGGGAAGCATGAAGACAACCTGGTGAATATTGAGTAAACATATCAAGGAAACACTTGCATTATTAAGTTGCATAACACATACCAGTGGCTTGCAATAGGAGCCAACATCTAGTGTCTTCTGGTTGAGATTGACCTTGTAAACCATCCCACTTCTGCCTCTGAAGTCCCCTCTCACAACAAAGACGTGATCGCCTTCCCTTACATCATAGCCATGATCTGCAGTAAACCGCAATGCACAAGGGTCAGGGGTGAACTTCACAGATGTTAGGGGAACCTCAATTTGTCGTGACGAATGATGCATAACAAATTTAACAGTTCCGACAAGCCGCTGCACTTTGATGGCAATCCCAGAGTCTCTCTCATTGTAGCGAACACTGTCGTGAGCATCGAGAAAGGATGTAAAGAGGGAACATAGCGGCGTCATGAGTAGCCGCTCCTAGTGTTCACTAGCAGGGTTTGTACCACCTAACCTGCGTCTTGGGCAATCACCTAGTAACTCGATAAAAGAATAGAATGAGCGTAGCTCAATCGACGGGGACACTTAGAAGGCTCCATACGAAGGACTAGGTGCAAGACCGAGGAGAACTTGACTGGGGAGTCAAGCTCTGAGGTCACTGGTATTTATACTACTAAGGTACATGCACGGACCATGTACTACCAGCCTACCCTAATGTACACGAGGTACCCTCGAGTCAATACATCATAGATAACATAAATAGTAGCCAATAGCAATAAAGGAGTGGAACGTGTACTGACCATAAGGCTGCCATGAGGCGGTCTAGAACACTGACATCATAGATAAGAGAATGGACTAGTCACGTGATGGGTCTGGGTCGTGGCTATCAAGAGGTCACGTGACTGATAAGATAAAGGGATGGTTGCAGGCGGTTATCAAGAGGCGCTGGGAGGGGCGCTAAGGGAACATGAGGCAGTGAGATACGAGACGCCGGGACAAGGGGCGAGACTAGTGTCGAGAGCTAGGTTGCAGAACAAGGGTTCGCAACACTCATGAGGTCCAGTCAATACTTCTACCGTATCCCCAATTTGAATGGTATCGGTATAGTTGTTGGTGGCAGGGGCGACAATACTAAGCGGTGCCCAGAGACTTTGCTCCAGTACATACGATTCTAAGAGGAAAGTGGGAACTCGAAACTGAGGGAGGAAAACAAGGACAGTTAGGACAAAATGGACTGGGTATGAGGTGACATACTTGATTCTGATTGGACTCCATCACCATTATTTCCTCAGTTTCAGAATCAAGGAAAGAAATTGTGCTGAAGTGTCCAAGAATGTTGTGGTAAACATTCTGCATGTCACTAAAAGAGTCCTCAATGACCCGAACAACATCTCCTATGTGAAACGAGCAACACAAATTGGACATGGAAGAGGAGTACTCTGCACTATCAGACAAGAGTACCGTGGCGAAGCCCTTCTCTCGTTCAATCTCGATCAAGACACCAACCTGCCCATAGTAAACGGAATCAGAAATGATGACACGATCGTTTGTTTTCCAGAATTGTTTGTTGTATGATTGGTATGTGGTTACCATGAATGAGTGGTCCACCGTTGATGCAACGTGGAGAGCGATCTGGTAAGGAGATGGGTTTGCAACAGGAATCACCTGATTCAGCTTGAGCGTCATCAGCAACAAACTGGAGACAAAGGTTTTGTTCCTGTATCTGTGACGAGGATTTCCACGAAGTGGAACCAGTGCCTGTGTCTTCCCTGTATACTCCACTGGAGAGAAAAGACACCAAGGTTTGGTATCTTGGCCAATGTCTTCATCTGATTTACACTTCTTGGGCTTTAATTGTTGTGAAGGTAAGAGAACATGGAGTTCTCCTGAGTCCCGTTGGAAGGATAAACCGTAAGCAATGTCCCCCTTGTACAGCCCATGTTTTGATACAGTATACCAGCCCGGTACAGAAGGTTCAGGTTGTCCAATTACACCAAGGAAGGACAGACATGCCTCGAATGGCACCAGGGACCAACCATGGACACAGGAAAAATGCAATACTGGAACTGCAACGAGGAATGTCTGAGGGTTCGGTGCGACGACAGTAGAACGTCTGGGTAGTCCTTTATACAGCACAGCGGTAAGGCCAGCCTCATGCCATGCTTTGATGATGTAATCTGCCGAGGAACCTTGTTTGAGGTTAGTGTACTTGGCTTTCCTATCAATAGATATAAAACGACTTACGAGGTGCTATGTTCACTGCCCACATCGGCGTTTCAACGCCATTTGAGTCAGACAGGGATTCGTGAATTGGCGTGGAAGGGGTGTGAGTTGGCGTGGGAAGGGCGTGAGGTGGGTCTACATGCACTCCATGGGATGGTTGATAGTCAGTAACCCTACGGAGATGGTCTGCTAGCAAAACAGACATGAAAAGTTCCTCCCGCCGTTCTAAATCGGCGAGGAAAGTAAGGTTGGTGATGAGTTCCTCCCAGTACTGGATCTTCGGGTTGTGCTCGTACTGAAAATTGACGATGTCCATTAGCTTCTCGTAGTCAAGAGTTCCAAACATCCATTGTCGGATCGCCTGCCAAATCCCTGCTGAGTCCAAGACCGCAAGTGGAGAATTCTTGGAGTGCTCCTCATTAGAACTTTCTTCGGATCTTGCATTGTGATTGAGGCCATGACCATAGCAGTCGGCTATTGACTCGACTGCTTGTCTGTATCTGGAAGGCCTCGCAGAAGGGCCTGCAGGCTCTGTAGGAGTGGGACGGTGCAGTGGACGCAGTGAATGTGTCTCTAGGTCACCATTGCCATCTGGGATGATAAATTCCTCTATACTCGATCATCGAGCCCAAACAGTTCAAATGATTGGCACGTGTAACGTACCTTCATACTCTTCTTCCTCGATTTCGATTTCGATTTTGTCTTCGTTGTTTACTTGAACTTCTACATCGAGAAAGCGGTTCACCTAGTGGTTGGTCAGTTACGGGATGAGTCATTCAGGAGAAAATGCACGTCATGGCGGATCCGTTTTCTAAGCCTCTGGGATGATGCTTGTCCAGCCTTCCGCTTGCCTTGATGGATGGTTGTATTGCTGGACGTCAAAGGCTCTGGTGGCGATTCACTATTCGATAGCTTTATCCCGCGAGCAAGCATGGCAGCCTTTACAGCCTCTGCAGCCAGTGCCGCTCCACCATTGTCGTCCTCCGAGAGCGTGAACAGGTGATCCATGATAAATTTCCGTTCGGTAGGGATATACTGAGGACCGAACTTCGATTTCAGCTCAGCATCTAAGACCGGGGAAGGTGATGGTGTTGTTCGCCCACTGCAGTATCAGTGACCACGCGACTCGGTTGTCCAGCAAGCTGCACCCTTAGGACGAGGGTGATTGGTTCACGCTGAACGCGACATCCTTGAGATGCTCACCACTAGTCGCGCGTGCATTTGTTAGAGCTTGTGGGCTAGACATTTTCTGTAGTCTTCACATTAGCTACGAAGCTTCATTGCTTAGGGCAAAATTGACCTTTTTTAAACTAGAGACTACGGTATGACTATGCCTACAACAGTGGCGCGAGGGACTAGGACGACAACAGGAAAGAGAGACAATATTAGAACCAGATTTGGACTATATAGTGAACACCGCGAGCCGTGCGAAAGTGGAGTGCAGCGGGCAGCATCCACGACAATCAATGGTGGACGTGAGTTCATCAATACTCTTCTCGCGAAACACCTCCGTCGCATCAGATTGCATGCCAATCATCTCGAGCTCAGCTTGCATAACGCATTCACAAAGTCCTGGAATGCCGAATCTTCCAAATTCTTGGAAGCCTCGAAAAGACGCTGAATGGCGAGCTGGACGTTGTCGGGGTCGATGTCTGCCAAAAGAGGATGTTGAGTGGGTTGTAACTGTGAAGATGATGATCTGCCTCTGTGGCGTATTACCTGTTGGCCCAGAGACAGACCGGGACGGAGCATATTCATTGAACATAAGATGGTGTGAATATGCAGTTACTGAGCTCTTTTGCCTGAAAATGTCTGCACGTGGTACGGCAAGGTCGCTTCCAGTCTCGATACTACTAATTCGGACAAAAGCACGGCATTTGTTGGTCGGATAATTCCGACGTTCGCGAGAAATGCATCAAAACGGAAGGTGTCGAAACTGGCAGCTGTTAACCTGGACTGATCAGTAGGATCGACCATTCTTTTCGTGGTCCGAACGTGCGGTCTCAGACTCCACACATGCACATACAAGTCACTGTATCGGCATATAGTGTGCAGTTGATTCTCTTGTAACGTACGCCCGTCTTATCACTGATTCATTTGTCTCGCAATGCCGACACAGTCATTCAGGTCGGTGCTCCTTTTGCTCAGCAAAGATGAGGATGGCCTGCCGTGGAGCTCGCCGAGGTGGCAAACGCTCACTGGCGTCTTCGGGCACCCCTGGGAAACGGACGACGGCGCTAGGAGTGGCGCATCTGCGAAAAATGTTCCGTCATGGACCGTTCATTTAGCCAAGGCGGTCAAGGTGTTCGCGCAAACGGTATGGAGTTTACCACACAAGGAACAAGATGAATACATCACGACGAATGTAATCGATAACGACGCCCTTGGCCGCTCCGCGTGGACGACGTGGGTTCAAATGGAGTCGAAGAATTGGAGGATCAACACCCTCGTCGACCAAGTTCTCGTCGCACGAAATATCTCACCTACTGGTGTTCTTTTGGCAATGCGGCTCCGGCAAGTACGTGGCCAGTGGTCTTAAAGTACAGTGGCTCACATCGTGCAGCTCCCGACTGCGGAGGACGCGCAAATTTACCTTGCGCAAAATGATTTAGCGGTCGAGTTGTTCGGCGAGGAGGCGTTTTTAGATTCGTCCAACTACCTCAAACCCATCGTCGGCAATTTTTGCCGGACCTTACTCACACAAACTTGGAATCGCTATCGTAAGATCAATCATCGGGAGCTCGATAAAATGCAGAAAGGCATTGCCAACGTAGGTCAGAAATGGAAATGTGAGTGCCTGTGATTCGCGACGTCCGCCAAACTAAGGGTTATTGTCACAGTCATGACGGAAAATTCACAGAATGTGGCGGCCAAGGAGATCAAACTATTCCTGCAGGATTTGCGCCGTCTCCTGCAGCTACTCTCACGTTACGACGACGACGACAGCAAGAAGCTGGTCAGTAGCTACGTTGCGGACTTGGAGGCTATGTTGGCGACGTTGATGAAGGACGCTTCGATCGGTAATCCGGAGAGTAAGTCCAATCTCACGAATGATATGTAGTGCTCATTTGTTACAGAAATACCCAAGTCGATACAGGATGCCCTTCGCGCGCTAGCATCCCGTGAAGATATTGAAGTGATCGCTAGTCAAATCAAGGTATCATTGGAAAACATTCAAATGTCAGCAAATACGGAGCAATTGGAGTTGGAGTTGGATGACCGCGTGGATTTAGAGTGGAAAGAGGGCACTGAAGAACTTGGTAAGGTCAGCGAAGAATCCCTCTGGACGATGCTTGGTTTTCCGGAGAAAAAACTACCATTCCTGCAAGAATGGACGGATTCCAGCGCGACGATTAATCCATGGAGCGCCGAGGGCCAAGCATGGCTGAAAGACGAAAGTTCGGATCGCCTCCCGTTGACGCCACGCTGGCATCAATTGGTTGGTATTTACCGTCTACTGGAACGGGCATTCGACGGGAAGCCAGTTCTCCTCATGGATGGCGTTGGACTGGGCAAAACGTTGCAGGTACTGGGCACAATAGCGTGTCTCACATTCTACCGGAATTATTACAGCTCTCACAAGAGGTTTCCTGGTCAATTTGGTGAGTAGACCTGTCGTCACACGGGCATGCACTGACATGTCAGCAGCTGATCGTAAATTCGCCTCCCCTGACGGCAATATTCCTGACCTCCCCCATGTGATCGTATGCCCCGTGAATCTGCGAGAGCAATGGCATGCTGAAATCAGACGTTTCATGGCATTCGCAACATTCGATGTCTTTCCATACGTGGGCCGCTTTCATGCCAGAAAAACTTGGTGGGAGACACTATTTCAAAGGAGTCAACAGCCGAAGATCAATAGAATCATACTTGCGACACTCTCGGTGCGTCAGATGCACTGCGTGGCATATCGTCAGATTGATCGCTATCATTTCCTCAGGCAATACAAGATGATGCATCGATTTGTTACAACCAAGGCGGAAAGTCGGAAATGGGAAAACCCTCGCAATCAACCCGTTTTTCAAGGAACGCGCCGAATATGTTATTCGGTCATAACTACACTCTGCTCGCTATAGATGAGGCGCACGCAGCACGCAAACACAATGTTGCACATATGGCTGTTCGTGCACTCAGAGAGAAGGCTAAGGTGCTCGTCGCGATGACTGCCACACCAGTTACCACGCGGCCTCAGGTAAGTAATACGCACTGCATCATTGGAAATTTTCGTCACTCAAAACAATACAAAGGATCTATACATAATGGGCCAATGGATGGGCATCCCCAGCTTTGATGACTTTGGTGAATTCAGCGACATATCACGAAGGATCAACAGAGCCAGCCGGGAAGATTCAAAGGCTTTGCGGGACGCTGGTGCAGAGGGGTCTATCCTCCGCGGAATGCTGTCGGGCTCTCGTGACAAGGATGTACCTTCACTTGAGATGCCGGGTTTAGTTCACGAAATCATGCGGACGATGCGGGAACGGTTCGCTACGCACGTCATCAGACGCACTATTGATTCGGTTGACTACAAGAACGAGAAGTTGTTCGGAATGAAGCCCTACTTGGAGCACATCTTGGAGGTACAGATGTACGACTGGGAAATGGAGAAGCTGCGAGAAATTGCGAAGGTGTTGGTGCAAGAGACTCCGATCGCGAGCGTTGACACTAGCAAGGTGAGCCACGGCTACCTTTTTTTTTTTTTTCTTTTCGATCGGCCATTTTCCCGCCCAACCAAATATCCATCCAAGACCAGTCACGGCGCAAGGGTCGGGCCGCTGTAGTGAGCAACGGTCGGTCGTAATGCTGCTCTGACAATTGCCACGGCGTTTTTCCCCATGGTGCGAGCACCCCCATGCTGGGTGGCTGGCTCGGACGGACACACCCACGCTCAGTAGACTGTCCCCCGATTGGCTTTGAACTGCGTTGTCAGTTCTCCGTTTTCTTCTTTCGCTGACTCTTTCTGTGTACAGAATTTTTACATTGAATTCCGGCGCACAATCCTCCATCCTACGTCAAATCCCAAGATGGATATGGACTTTCCAACATTGGACAGCATTGAAGCATGGGAAAACCACCCACAGAAGACTGTCAAACTGGATGTGCTTGGCAAAATCGTCAAGTATCATCTCGAACAGGACGGCCGTTCACCCCTGACGATGGATCAGGATGGGCAGACCGTCATCCCTTACAAGACTGAGCTGGCGGACGACACAGAATATGCCGAGTGTGATAGAATTGTCATCTTTTCTGCTTTCCCGTCCTCGAACAAGACGATTACAAGCGTAAGCTGTCTGGTCTCACCACGTGCACCCTTTTCCATTTATTTCTTCAGATTCTCAAATTGCATAACATCTCGGCAGCGGAGATGCACGGCTCTATGACCATCAAGCAGCGACAAGCCGCGTTGAATTCGTTCCGGAAGTCAACGAAAAATCACGGCGACCGGGTGCTCATATTATCTGCTGTCGGTTTGGTCGGACTCAACTTAGCTTGCGCAAATATCATGATAATTGTTGTACGTGGCCCTATTCGCTGTTCCAGATCTGTGCGTGATTCAAGTCCCGTCAGGACACTACGTGGTCTGCGATGGACGATGAGCAGCTGAGGGGACGCATCTTCCGCTACCCTCAGCAAAAGCAAGTCCATTTCTATCGACTCATCGCGCTCAAGACTCCCGACGTCTTCCTGAACAATATATCGTTCGGGAAGGGTGAGCTACACGCTGCATTCGTCAATTCGCACCCAGAATTCCGTGAGTGTTGGTACATACTCAACCTAATCTAGGATAACACGGACGCTGCAGAGCAACTGTTTGAACCGCAGCATGTGGATGATGATGACAACGCGTCGCTGATTTCTCTCCCACCACGCTTGGAGGCCGAGGAGACCAACGAAAGCAGCATTTCCAAGGGTATAGGTAAATGTTCTAGTCGTGGAACAGGACGTGGACGAGGCAGGGGGAAGAATGCGAAAGCCAAGCGTCACGCTAAAAGTTCTGCCAAAGTTCCTCAGGTGGAATCAACCAAGGATATTGATCCCCTGGAGGCCGAAGAATTTGGCGACGACGACGATCCTTTGCGTCCCAATAAAGCTGGAAAGCAAAAGGCTGGAGATCGCGCAGCCAACTCCGCTCCAAAACGCCCACCTAGTAGTCCTCCCGAAACCACGACCAAACCAAAGCGTCCCCGCAAGGGGACTATCACTCAGGCGGCTGACGATGAACCGGCGCTCGCACAGGCCACCAACGTTATGCAGGTCAACAACACACCTTGTGCGAACAATAGCAAAGCGACGCCAGCGTTGTCGATCCCTGAAGGAATGAGGGCCGAAACACCCACTCGGCCTCGACCAAAGCTCCGCCCCGCCGCGATCAAAGTTAATACGCTGCCCAGTGCTGCCTCGACAACATATATGGACATGCAGAACATCAGTGATGCCGGCGACGGTGATGAAATCCTTGCACAACTCAACAAATCCAACGGACAGAACAGTCCGGATGCTGACGAGGCACTGGCGCTTGTTGCCCTGGACGGATTGACTGAAGATCCACCCAATGTCACTGCTATGAGTCCGCTGACATTCTTGCCGTCCACGCCCGCCAATGACAGCATCGCGGAGAAGCGCCCAATAGCCCATTCGCGCGATTCAATTCGCTACTCCAGTGATGAAGATGGCGAGTGGGGGAATGGCAGGGGATTGCTGTCAGGAACGCACGGTGGAGTACTCGGTCTGGGGAGAGATGGAACAGGTGGCCGTGGTCGAGTCCGCCACACCTATAACATGACAAAACGCACCATCGTACGTAAAGTTTGATAAGTACTAAGTAACTAGTTGCCTTGACTCGTAGCACGTCGTTTGTAAATGTCGCTCGTGAATGTTTGTTGCAACGTTGTTTCAATCTTGGATACATGCATTGCCACATAACCTGGAAATTATTTCTACAACTGTTCGCCTCGTGGCCCCGTAGTAGATAGTCTGGCGGTCATTTCTCGTGCCATAAATGGTATGCAGCAAGGCTTCTGCATGACCAACTAGTCTATTAGAAACGGTTTCATTTGATTCTTAGCACACCACTTCCTTACATTGCTATACACAAAACAAATCAGTACTTTCCAGGTAGCCTGCTGACCGCATTTATCAAGGAACTTATGGCAGAAATCTTACTCTCATGGCCTCTTAGTATATAGTCTAGCGATCATTTCTTGTGCCATAAACGCTCTTCAGCAAACTACATGACGGCTTTCTTACATGGCTACATGATAACAAAAAGTACAAAACAAGGATCAGTTCTTTGCAGGCAGTCTGCTGTCCACAGTCATCATCGAACTTTTGGAAGAAGTCTTACTCCATTTGATGGCCGCGTCTTGGATTCCAGGCCATGCTTACTATGAGGACTGGATAGCGCAAGAAAACGGATTGGCGCGCAGGCGGCCATCCAGGTTCTGTCTACGTCACTTCAAATTGTTGTACCAGCTGGCCGATCTCGTACGCCGGTGAAGAGTCCGCGGACGACGGAGTTGCATGACCATATCTTCCAGGAGTAATGTTGTTGGGCAGCCGATTGGTCTTGCCAATAGAGTATCTCCAGGGCAAATGCTCCTGGGCAAGCATGCTGCGAACTGGAGAAAGTTCATGTAGTGCGGTTGCATACTTCCAACATAGCCACCACTAGTAGTGAGCGAACAACCTCTTCAATGATTACGGCGCTTTGCAAAGTTGTTGAAGTTGGTTAGAATTCGAAGATTACCAGCAGCGGAGCAGTCGATGTATTGTCGCTGGCAACGCCACCAAGCCAACTTCAAGTTGGTATTTCCATGAAGAAGAAAAGGGATGTACTGTGTGTAGTTGCGGTTGAAGCACCAGAGTTCGCTGCGTGGGGTGGGCCATGATGGCCGTTGTAACAAAAGCAAACGGTATCGTGGTTTGTGTTTGCGCAAATTTCCTCCAGCTCTACCAGCTAGTACCTTGACCATCGGTACCATCTTCGCAGTTGGTCGTCTGCTGAAATTGGGAATTTTTTGCATTGTCCCCACTCGAGTCAACGTATGTTGCTTAGACACTCTGGCATAGTCACTGAAGACGGACTCAACATCATCCCTTGGGACACGGTTACTCGACCGCTCGAAGCACCGATTTGGTGAGCTCATCAAAGACGTACACGATCTCCCTAACGCACCAGACTGAGCTAGCTTCTTGCATGCCCTTGCTACCTGTCAAACTCGCTCAAAATGGTCTATGAAGATTTTATTGGAGACCCGTTGGACATGAAGATGTTCGAGGACGCTCAAGGACTCAGAAGGGCTCATCGCTGGGATTGGGATAATCAAAGGGCGAGGTGGTGCTGAAATGCCGACTGCGTTGATACATACGGCTATGCGCCCGCCTGCAGTGCACAATTCCGACTGGAAGATGCGCTGAAGGCCATTGGAAGAGTGCGTCTTTTGATGTGGTTCGCGAAATAACTCCGAGTCTGACTATGGCCATCACTAGCACGCACACTTTAAGTTCCTGGAACTGGGTGACGTCAGGACATTCGAGTTTTTATCGGCGTTGCGACGGACGAGTGTCGCTGTGAAGAGACCGAAAAGCAGTAGCATGGAGATTTGTGTCAAGGAGGCACCCAAAATCATGTTCGATATCTGCGAGAGAGACTCTTGTTCGTCCAACACTTTTCTCGGTGTTGCTGGCATTCTGACATTTAAGAAACGCCGGTTTTGCACTCTCGTCCTGCGCTAGCTGGCTCGGCTAGGCCTTGACTCGTTCTCCCTCTCTGATTTCGCGGAGCACGCGATGTCAGACGTGGGATTGGACAATCTCACAGAACGCGCCTGGACGTCCACCACCACCTCTGGTCCATCCAATCCACATACCAGTTCGCGAAACGACATCTCACCTGCGGCAAGTTGAATCCCTCCCCGCAGTCTTCTGACTCGGCCAGGCTCTTCCGAGTCCCCTGGGCCCTGGGGTGGTTCAGCACCTGGAAAACTCAAGACCCCCAACGCCACTCTAGTAGTCCTATGTCTCAACATAGATATAGACTTTCCAGACATTACCAAGACCAACCCTTGTGTACTAGCTCGAGCATTGGGTCGATCCACACACCATGCCATAACATCCGGCACCAGCTCGAGGGCCTCAGTCTCAAAATCCTTCACCAACCACCCCAGTATGAAATCCTCGCGTGCGCTTCGCAGCTGCGTTGGGGTTTCCCTGCTGCAGGATCGGAGACGCTTCTTACCCAGGGCATGGCACGGGCCGTTCTTGCCCGGCAATAGCAGCGCACGCAAAGAGTCAAAGACAGACAAACCAAGGCTCCGTTGTGCCGAGGTGGACGTGCTGAATGTCATCCTCGTTGGAGTGACATCCCGTGATACATTCCCAACGAGGTTGTTTAAGGTATCACCTCCGACAGAGGCTGGTCTGAAAAAAGATTGATGTGCGCATCCTTCATTGGCCGGTCAATCCTTCAGTATTGATCGGCGACAGTGAGATCAAGACACCCATCGTCTGATCGTTGGCGATTCCTTGTCGGCAAGTATACTATGCGTCTGTCTTTTCGGTAAAATTGGTGACTTTTCCGAGTAGATGCAAGAGGGTAACTTATTCAGGAAGCGCTTGCTGGTATCGTGGACATCGCCAACCAATACGGGCCGAAAGGATGCGATGTTCACTTTATGCACGGGGACGATTGTGCCCAGAACATGCTGGTAAATCGTGTTTCCTCACTTTCCCTCGAAAGGCGTCGGCCGAGATGATAGCCGTGTAGTTGAGGTCGGAGGTGGCCACCTTCAAGTTCAACCGAATCTTGCCCGGTGGCATGTATTTTCTCGTATACACGAGCAGTGGTGTGGGTCCTGACGTACTCCGCAGGCGAAGACACACCGACGGGAGTGAAGTTCGGGCAGATGATCACTGACCACTACCTACCACGGATGCAGCAAGAGCGCTCCACTCACGAACCAACCGCTGTCCTCGTCGTCACGGATGGACTCCCAAGTAACCGATGGTTCCACACGCAGGTGGATAAATGGCCCACGGTCCCGTGTGTGCGGCCGACCAGGATGATCTGGAGAGGGTTATCGTGGACGCAGCGCATTGTCTGGACTGTCCACGCGTCAAGCGCGATGTGTTTGGGATTCGGTTTGTGCAGATTGGGACTGACCTCGCTGGATGGGAACTGCTGCACAAGCTAGACGACCACTTGATGAGCCGCTGTATACCAGATCCGGGTGTGTTACCATGTAGTAGCACCTCCACGACGCTCACTACCTTTTTTTGGCAGGACATCGTTGTCGGACTGTACACCCGTCTGATCCTGCGCTGGGCGGGTTCGGCACAGATATGCTGAAGATTCTACTTGGCGGATCTGGACCGCAGTGTCCCCAACCCGGGACAGTCAACATTGCTGTCCCCGCTTGCCGGTGCGCCGGCGCGAGGCCGGTCAGTGAGGCCGGGCACCAACAGCCCCCATGTTGGCACGCTGTTTCCGAGGGTTGGCTAAAAGGTAGTATATACTACACCACGGTCCTGCGTCAGCGGATAAGTCTCTTTTCTGCTTCAAGTGTCCTCGTGACTGTTTACGTAATTCGAAAGGCGTGTGGTTGGCTTTGTGGTTGAGCCGGCTCAGCGTTCGCCGTCGCCACCGAGCGGTCGCGCAAACAGAATCCGACCACGGCGACTATGACGCCGACAACTTTGAGACACCTGATGCAGAGGAAGACGTGAAGAACTACGAATTTTGCATCAAGGTATGTAACGGCACACTGCCACGTTTACTGCAAAAGCATAGCTGAACCTATATTCAGCCTGGCGCTGCAGTCAAGCCCAACCAGCATAAACGGGAAGGATGCAAGTGTTTCGTTTCTCACGACCGAATAGCCGAATCCATTGCTTAAACGGATTCACAGACGCTGATTTCATTTCGTTGGACCCCAGTAACGGGGCTTGGAAATGTGCACACCGGCGGTAAAACATCTTACTAACACCGCAGATCCGCGAGGAGTTCGACGACCTGTTTCTCAAGCACGCAGAGAAGAACGGTGCAACGGTAGTCGAGGAGACCAGAGTTACAGAGCTGCGCTTCGATGGCGAGCGTCCTGTTTCTACCTCCTGGGTATCGCGCAGCGGCGTCGAGGGTCAGATTTCGTTCGAGTACTTGGTGGATGCCTCTGGAAGGAACGGCATCATGTCTACCAAATATCTCTCAAAGACAGGCACTACAACAAGAGTCTCAACAACGTCGGGTGCTGGGGATACTGGGAAAACACAGATGCTACATGCCAGGGAGCAACCGGACAACGTCGTCTGGAACGGGTCAGTTCCATCTCTATTTTTGGGACCTTCTGAGCCTGATTCTTATCCACAACCTTTTGAAGACGAGTCCGGATAGTCGTGGTTCATTCCTCTTCATGATGGCTCGACCTTGGTCGGAATCGTCGTGGATCAGGACATCAGTAACCGCAAGAAAAAAGAGTACCAAAATCCTACAGGCATGCCGAGCCTGCAGGCGCCTTACTTGCAGGAAATTCATTCATCGCCTGCTTTAGTCAAGTTCTTGGAGAACGCGACTCTCAGAAACTCAGGAAAGTCCGGATCAGTCAAGAGCGCAAGTGACTATAGTTATTCTGCAACATCTTACGCAAGGGACCACTACCGTATTGCAGGGGATGCTGGCGGCAAGTCATCGGGTCTCCGGATAGACGGGGTAACCTCACGCATTCAAACAGCCTTCATCGACCCCTTCTTCTTCTCCGGCGTCCACCTCGGGTTCACGGGTGGTCTGTCCGTTGCAGTGTCTATTTCGGCCTCTATACGTGGATTGTCCACAGAACGGGAAGCCCAGGACTGGCAGAGCTCTAAAGTGGGCACATCGTACACCAGGTATGCATACATAAATTTCTATTTAGCAAGTGGTCCAAGTTGCTAATCTGGGAATCGCACAAGGTTTTTGTTCGTTGTGCTCAGCACGTATAAGCAGACCCGTAACCAATCTATTGATGTAATGAGCGACGTTGATGAGGATAACTTTGATCGCGCTTTCGACTTGATCCGACCTGGTATGTGCCATCTAGCTCCTTGGGCTTTCTACTGATGGAGACCCTTTGCAGTCATCCAGGTACCGCCGACGTTGGAAAGACTCTGACAAACGACGAGCTGGACGTCGGTTGACTGCTTTACGCCAAGTGCACGACAATCGCTAAACTGCGTTTGATTTTGCAGAAAACGAAGGACTTCTGCCGCAACGTGTTTGCTCCCACTAATCCTGAGATGCACCAGCGCGTAATTGCAAGGTACGTTTCTTTCTGTTTCTTCTCCGCAATGACCAGCACTAACGTACTACCGCTACCAGAGCTCCCCATGAGCTGACGGACCCCCACGGCCCAATCCTGATGGATGCGGACCTGTACAAGATTCTGGATCCCAACGACGATAGGCGAGGCACGTCATCGGCGAGATCAACGCGCGCAAGCAGATCCACACTGTGTACAGCCCGCTCGAAAACTTTGGCTCCGAGAACCACTTTGCAGTGCGGCAAGCTCAGTTTGACTGCTGCATGAGGGTGGACGTGTAGCACCCCTCTTACTCACGCCCACGACATTGAGCAAACACGCAGCGTTCGGGCGTTCATCATACGCTCCACCACCCCCTGCACCTTCTGCACCGATACCGACCTCATCGAGCGACGAAAGATGACCCACCTCTAGGTCAAAAAATTCCTCGACGATCTTCGTTCCGCCCTTTCGGAGCTCGAGTCGCTGCCCATGCCCACCATCGCCGCCATAGGCGGTGGCCTCGAGCTCGGCTTTGCTTGCGACTTTCGCGTAGCCTGTACGTATCAAGGAGCCGTTTTCAGTTTTCCGTGACCCTGGCTAAATTCATCACACAGGACATGACATGATTGAGATCGGGTCGCCCGAGGTGCGCCTCGGGATCATCCCTGGTGCGGGCGGCACGCAGTGGGCCGTGCGCCTGTTGAGTATGTCCAAGGCCAAAGACCTCGCGTTCACCGCACGCATGCTCACGGCCGCCGAGGCGCTCAGAAGGCAAGTAATTCAACGTTCGAATCCGGCGCGAACTTTTTTATATATCGCAGCGTGACGCCTTCACGTGCAGGAGTGGTGGATTACGTCTCAATTCCCCGTCCACAGCTTATGATCATGGGAACTCGCACAGGATATTGCCAACTTGAAGAACAGTGGGTCCTCTGGAGATATCTGAAGCTCGGGCTCATCAACCGGCTCCCACCCAAACTTTAGCGAGAAGTAAGTCTCCAGCTTCTACTAGTAGCTACTAACTTATCGATCTAATATCCATCTAGCCAGCTTTTATTGCACTTGAATACTATAGTGATGGCAAGCCCTCAGGGAGTCAGGCTAGTAGACTAGTGACTAGCTGTCAACTAGCAAGCGTTGCAAATCCAATTCGTGGTGACTGGCTGTAGAAATCAAACACGGTATAGAACTGCTGGAGGAATACGATCCCGAGCGTATAGGGATCTGAAAATGGAATCATGCTCGGGAACCGCAAGGTGAGTCCAAGTCCACAGCGCTGGGTCGTTCCAGGACTCAAGCTCATGTGATGTTCAGTGCCGGCAGCCGTAAGAAGAGTCCCCATAGCAGTTTTGACAGCTTTGATGTTCCGTGGTTCCGATGTGAGAGGGCAGTCTCGTCCAGGTTGGTCATTTGGCACTCGACTGTGTGACGGTCATTTACTATTCAAATATTCATCGCTGGATGATGACGGATCCAACGTCGGGTCGGAATTTCAGGCCACATTTGGGTTCAGTTCCAACGAGGGCGGGAATTTCAGCACCGGATCTCTGGTGGACCCTTTCGCATAGAAACCGTCGGGACCACACTGGTGGGGAAGTGCGCCGTGCGTCCCATCCTGGTCACTGAACGTAAGTACCTGACAGCAGCGTTGGTCACCGACCCTGCTTGTCGAGCAAGGTGATCTTCAGTTCAGTGACCCGCTCGATCGCGTCATATCCTTCGTGCTTGGAGATGGAAGACGGAGTCGTCTGTGATGAGATCAAAAAAGAAAAGGCCAGGCAATAGAACGAGAGCAAACAAGGCAAGTATACAGGGCAAGAGAACAGAAAAAGAGGATGTCCGCCACGTTTGTGACTACTTAGTAATACGGAATATCAGAAAACCTAGCTCATACAACAGACTACTACGCCTCTGTTCCACATGCGCCCAAGTTGCTATTGACTATGCTCACAAGTCACCGCATTCGTGCTAGGCACGGTCTCCAATAAAAGACCGAGGACCGGATTGCACCTGTGACTGCACTGAACCACCACAGGAATAGCAACGAGAGGATGCCTACCTTAACTACTCTGCACCCGCAGGAGCGAATCCTCCGCCGCACTGGCATCGGATCTGATGTCGGGGGCCAATAACACCAGTAGACGACTCATGGTCGCTCTAGAAATTGAGGACGACAAAGGCATCAGAGGGAGAAACGTTGCTATATGCCAAGAAAACCTAGCAGAATTTGACATGAACGTGAAAGTGAGTGAGGCTCTGATGCTGCTTACTGTATCTCCAGCACAAACCTGCTGCTAAGCGGTCTCCCTCCACTCCTGCTGCTCCATAGCCTCAAGGCTGTCGATTTTCAACGTCCGCACGAACTTTAAAGGGTGAAAGGCCCTTTGACCCACATCCTCACAACCCCAACCAGAGGATCCCCTCCATCAACGCCACGAAGGTTACCTTTAATGAGAAGAAGTGCATCATTGGTTTTGGCTCTGATTGTGATGCTCAGCCATCCAAAGTGGATGACGATGCGATCCGAGTCCATTCTTGAAGCGCTGAGAGCTGCCCGGTAAAGAGCTTGAAGGTTTTGCCACACTGGGCGCCAAAAAAGTCATGAGACAACGGCAACAATCTGCAAGAGGCGCGCGATACAAAGACTCCGAACACGAGGTTGCTGATTTTCAGAGGGGGGGAAGGAGGACGACTGGGGTGAGGGCGTCTCTGAAATGGCCTTGCTGGGAAGACCCCAGACTCCGGCTCTGGGAAGCACTCTGGCCGTGCTGACTCAGTATGTCGCCTCTTCAATCGGCGCCTCAACTCTAATTTGAATCCGTCCTCCCGCTGCTGCGCCCAGACACCGTTGGCGTAGTGGTTACTCACATGGCCGAACTTTGTCATATCTTCTGGATTTGGTATGACCGAGACTTGGTAGGTATGTTGTATTTTGTCAAGGGGTTTTATGCTAACATGCTCGTTGAAGTGCTGGCTGCATCTACAATCCCGCCGACGTCTCTGTTTACGAGCCCAGGTTTGAGTTTCTAGAACTCGGTGCTCCTATCCCAGGTTGCGAGATGCGGGTCGTCCGCGCCAGTCCCAAGGATAAAGTGACTGTTTGTGTCGATGGCCAGAGCGGAGAGCTGCAAGTACGCGGACCCATGGTATTTATTCGGTATCACAACAACGACGAAGCAACCGAGTCATCGTTCGTTGAGGGTGGTTGGTACCGCACCGGTGACGTTGGTATCATCCAAGATGGTTCCTTAAGACTCACTGGACGCATCAAGGACGTCATCATCGTACACGGCATCTCATACAGCATTCCTGAGCTAGAGACGCACCTACAAACTGTGGAGGGTGTCACAGATTATTTTCTTGCTGCTGCGACTTGGCGTGCTCCTGGAAATCAAACCGAAGGATTCATCGTCTTCTATTCACCCACTCTCGACTTAGACGGCAATGATGCCCCCACCGGGCTCGCGGCCACTCACTGTGCACTGCGCGATATTTCCATCAAGATGGTAACCCTTCCACCGCAGTACATCATCCCCATTCCCTTTGACCGGATGGAGAAGACTACGCTCGGAAAGCTTTCCCGTGCTCAACTCACGACGATGTTCTGGCATGGCGAACTAGCGTAACACATCGCTCGTGCTGAAGAATTGCTGAGCGAGGCCAGTGAATTTATCACTCCTTCGAGTCAGTCTGAAAAGACGCTCACGCGTATCTATTCGGACATATTCAACCTGGACGCCGCAAACGTGTCTACTTCGCACAACTTCTTTGAGCTTGGTGGTACCTCTATTGATGTCATTCGTCTCAAGAGAGAGGCTGAAACCACATTCGACATCGCTGATATTCCGACCATCCAGATTCTCAAGCATCTTGCGATCTCGAGTCTGGCCAATTACATCGACGCATTGAAGTCGCGTGGCATTGGCGCCGAAGACTATGATCCTATCGTGCCTCTGAACCTGACTGGTAACAAGACTCCGATCTTCGTGGTTCACCCTGGCATGGGTGAAGTTCTCATCTTTATGAACCTCGCCAAGTATTTTCACGACGAACGGCCCTTCTATGCATTCCCTGCTCGTGGTTTCTAATCCGGTCAGCCATTCTTCACATCCATGGAGGAGATGGTCTCCTCGTACATGGCGTCTGTCAAACGGGCTCAGCCTCAAGGTCCTCATGCCATTGCAGGCTACTCTTATGGTGGAGTAGTTGCTTTCGAGGTCGCGAAGCGTCTCGAGTCTACGGGAGACGAAGTCAATTTCGTGGGCCTCATTAACATCCCTCCTCGTATCGGTCACCGCATGTATGAAATTGACTGGACGGACAGCATGTTGAAATTGACCTATTTTATCGGTCTCATGTCCGAGCATGATGCGAATGCGCTGGCGCCGTCGTTGCGCCGACCGTCTCGCAGGGCGCAGCTAGACTCGGTGTGGCGCTTATCGCATCGCAAGCGTCTAGACGATCTTCAACTCACTCCAGACAAGTTCGGCCACTGGGTCGACGTTGCAGGGTCGCTCGTCGAGTGTGCCAAGGGATGAGCCCTCTGGTTCGGTTTGTACGTTCTCAGACGCATGTTGCTCGTATGTTTGTCACTCACGATTCATGATTCCCCATTTTTCGTCCTTCCAGCCGTCATGGACGTGTTCTATGCGGTTCCATTTCGTGGATCGCAGCAAGACTGGTTGGACGGGCAGCTCAGGCAGTGATCTGAGTTTAGCCGTGGGGAGCCAGTGTACACCGAGGTCCCTGGAGATCACCTCGGTCTGTTGGATGCGGACCACGCTCCTGGGTTCCGAAATATATTCAGGACCCGTCTCGAAGCCCGTGGTCTTTGATTTGGGTGTTCGGATGGGAGTTGCAGTGAGTACTACTGCGTGAGAATTAATTACGGCAGCATCCCTTGAACTGCAGCGTGGTGTGACCCTCCGGGTGACTCCGGGTGAGTGAACGTTTGCATCTCGAGCTTTTGAAATTTCAACGCATGATGTCAACAAGCATTCGATAGGCTTCGTCCTATATATGCCTGTTCATCTCATCCATCATGCAAAGATGGTGCACACTCTGATGATCTACTCCGCCCAGTGTCACGTTATGGGATGCGCTAGCAGCGCCACCAAGAATTCAAAAGTCGTTGCGATATCGCTTGGGTCTCTTCAGCGTCTCATTGCGCTCAAGGTGGTCCCACAATTCGCTGTGCCCCTGCTAATCACGAATATGAGCGATGCAATGAGCCAGGATGTCAACATTCGACTACGCATTCAACAAATGCTCGTCTCCCTTATAACGAACTTTCCTTCTGTTCATGGAGAGGTCTGGTCTGTTTTACCGATGCTCAAGACCACGACTCTGAACATGTGTGCAGGCACTTCTTTTGTGCTTCAAGCTGCAAGACTCTCGGATTGCGGTCGTGTCGTCCACCGCTGCTGCCATGCTTTGTCCACTAGTAATGTTCGTCATCGACAAGATGGTCGAAGAGGACAAGCAAGATTCTCTGGATCCAGATTTACAAAGGAACTACTGCAGTCCTGGGACCGTTCACGAAGGATGTGTACTTAGTCTTTGAGGATCTGAAAGAGATACAACAAATATACAAGGGAACTGCAATGATACAAACATGACATAGACTACTAGATAGTATACACTGATATACAAAATCTGCTGATGGAATTAACAACACTATCGTTCAATTCGAGCAATCAGAAAGGGATATGGTTGCAGCATATTATGGGGACTACAAAAGGGTTGCATGGCAAAATTATACCAAATAGATAGCAAACTATACCAGATGGGTGTTAACAGTCAGGTCTGAATCTGTCTGATTCATTGAACATAAGATGGTGTGAATGTGCAGTTACTACTGTAGTAGTACTTACATTGGAATGATTTGGTGCTTTGCAGCTGCAACAGCAGCTCTTGTAACAACATTCACTCTTGACCACTGTCCATTATCAGGATAATCATGAGCATACCGCTTCCAAGAGGTGGGCTTTGTTGCACACAGCTGATTCATAGTTGTTCCATGTAAATGTAACTGTGCATTCCAGATCCAATAAGCTTGATCTTGAAGTTCTACAATGAGTTTCCAATTTGCATACACAAAGTTGGATTCATCGCATCATATCTAACAATTAAAAGCGATTAGCACAGCCCATCAAGTTTAAATTTCATCATACTTTATCTGACCGGTGTGAAATCCAACCCATAGTCACTGAATCATCAGTATCGTGATGCATTGCAGCCATGTATCCAAAAGCAGCAAAGGCCTGTGTATTGGGAGTGCCAAACTGGTTCAACAAGTCCCAATTTTCAACTGCAACCTAGATTACATTCAATAAGTGAGATTAGGGATACTATAAATATAAACCAACCATTTGCTCCAGGGCAAAATGAGGAAGAAATCCTGACAGGAAAGCAAAATTTTGCAATTGAATCACTATAGGCCAATAGCTTTAGATGAAGTATCTGTAGAGAATAAAGAAGACATAGCAACCATCTTTCTCATGCTCCAAATCTAAGTGCAATTGTTTCTGATTTGCAATTCTGGCTTTTGTCTTTGGCCTTGCATTAGGCTCCACAGTTTCGATTTTTGTATGCAAGGTATGGAGTTGTCCATTGGTTGCATGAATACCTGTAGGGGCTTTGACCATTGATCCAGCAGCTTTCATTCCTCTATTCAGTGGTTCATGCTCACTCATTACATAAATTTATAATCAATCAATCAATAAACTGGTGAGATATTGAATCACCTACGTTATTGCATGGATTAAATATTTGCTTTCATCTTTGAGCAGAATATTGATGCTCTCTTGTTCTTGTCCACTTGACAGTGCAGATACATCTTTGGCACCATAAAGAATGGCACCAAACTGAATACAAACAATAAACATATATTAACAATAAATTAAATTGACTTACAATTTTAGAGAGAGTGGGCTGGTCATCAGTTTCATTATCTTTACTCCAAAAGATTATGGAAACTGGAGATGAGTTCATAGGAGGTGCACATATATGCCACCATGTATCATCTGCAAGTACAACCTCATCATTTGAAAAAGCTTGCTTAGCTATACCCAAGGAAGCAATATCTTGTGCTTCTACAAGGAATTTGTTTTTCAGGAGATTTGTATGTGAGGACTCCATCCTATAAATGTAAAATATTTGAAAACTAATATAAATAAAAACAAACTGCCTGTTTAAGCCAACCCAGTAAGCATTTTCATATGCATTTGATTCCAATGTGGCATATTTTTGGAGTTCCTTGCGTTGATCTTTGCATCTCTGTGCCACTTTTTTCAACTGCTGTGGAATAGCCCCAAGCCCATCTCTTTTGGGATCATATTTGCCCATAGAACTGGGATTGAGTATAATGGCCATGAACTGTTCTCTGATATGCTCCTTGATTGAACATATTAAGGAACTCTGGTTTGATTTCTTTGAATGCAGCTAGTTATATGTTAGCCTCAAAATAGTATTTAATGATAAAAGACAAAAAAAACCTTGTTCTTTACTGCCCTTAGCCCTGAAGCCTAAAAATATTTAATCAATTAATGTATAACAAGATAAATGACTTACAAGAGATACTGCCCTGTCACAGGATGTTGCATATCCATTGCACACAACATTATATTCCCTCAACAGAACAGGTTCAAAGTGTTTCTTGTAAAAGGAATATCCTGTGAGCAATCCAAAGCAAACTACATCATCATCTCCTGGCCATTCTTTGATAATTTTGCCAAAGATGTGATTGATTGTGGCTTTCTCGTCCTCAGTAAGTAAGGCAGGAGACAGAGGAATTTTCGAAAAAGAGGGAAGGATAAATGGCTGCGTGCAATTCTTTAAGGACTCCATATACTCTGCCCTGGGCAATGCAGACAAACTGCCTCCAAAATGGTTGTCTTGATGTAGATGATTTCCTGGATTTTGCCTATACAAGCTAGATATAATTGATGGCATATAATAATAATAACTCACCTGGCAACACTATAGTCCTCCATGACATCATCTTCATCATAGGGAGCGAATCCCATAGAAGCTTCATTGATGTTTGACATTGTTGAAAAGATCTAGTAACTTGTAATCAGCCTATAATAATAAATAACTATAGCAGTTTGCAAAATTCAATAATGGCACTCATGAAAAAAAAAATTACACAACAAAGCGGGCTCGACTTGAAATTTGTATCTAGTTACCTTGATACTCCGGCCAAGTCTTGGTAAAATCTATGTTATCAGCTAGTAAGAATAGCTGACTTTGTACATTACTTAAGTACTACTTGGTTCTAATTGCTGCATCAGCATAAGGAGTGAATAGATGAAAAATGAGCTTCAAGTGGCGTGCCACTACTACACGAAGCTTGATATATGAGTGTCGAGGCGAGATAAGCAAAAACTTGCCAAGACCTATAAGTACAAAGACACGAATAACGAATAAAAACAATGGCGCTGAAACAAGACCCAAACGCGACAAAAGAAGTCATAACTATTATGTAATGTTTTTTTTTGGTGAGCGCCATTAGTTTTATTACAAATAGGTATAATGGTTACACAAATATAATGCCATGAATAGACTCACTGATAAAAGTGGGAGAAAGCCGTGAATGCTGTGCAAAATTGTACTCAGTAGACTTATATAGTGTCTGGCTATATATTTGTACATATGTACAACACCTAATTCCCGCGCGTTTCAGATGGTGCTGCGGGCAGATTGGTCATGCGAAGGTCCAAATCTGGAAGGCGAGGCGAGACGAGACGAGCACGCGACAACCTAGACGAGGTTGAAGCTTATGAAGTCGAAGTCGACGTCCCTACCCCGGCCACCATCCTCGTCTGCAAGTCCCCATCCCTCCACCCCCCGTCCTCTCACCCCATATATTTGTCCGAGGCTGTTCCGCTCGACTCCCGTCGAGGCGTAAGCATCGCTGTTCGGTGGCCCGCAGCTCGCTTCACCCGATAGATCCGATGAGCACTGTCAGTCTCGGGCCAGAAACCTTCGGTTTCGCACACCCCGTCGTATTCATCGCACATCCAAATCATTCATGTACTTACCTTCGCTCGTAATAATAAGTCAGGGGGAAAGGATGGATGATACGGTATTATACATTCTTTACCCTCACTTCGCGAACCGAGCTTGACACGCACAAATTGTATGGTTAGTCTTTTTCACCCACACGCCGTTGTCAGTGAGCCCCTTTTCTTAAGGACCAACGAGACTACTTTGCTCCTGCGAGTGACAACATGGACAGGCTTCAATTCGTGCTGCAGCCCGCCCCTGCTGCTCTGATGCTGGATCTACGGCGACGATTTTTCGAAGCTATGTTTCGTGTCAAGATTCGATCCGAATGGCAAAGATTCAGTTCTTGCCCTGAAAGAAGCTATAAAACACAAGAATCCACTGCCCTTCCGTGGCTTCAACGCCAGAGATCTTACTCTCTACTCGGTTAATATACCTGATTACTCCACAATGCTTGTAATGATATGTGCTTCTACCATCAGAAACGTATGTTGATTTTGCAGGGGCAGCATGGAAAATTGGGTCCCCTCTAGTAAGACGAGGCGCCGTACTAAAGACCAGCTGAATGTAGACCAGCTACGGCGGACAGCGCCGGTACAATTATGTGAGCTAGTCGTAGGTATGCCGAGGCAGAGACACACAAAGCGCAAGGACGCGCTCGGACGTGAGCGCGTGAGCCAGGACACTTCGGACAAAAAAATCCAAGTTGTTGACTCTTTCACTGAGTGCGCAAGCTCAGTACTACAATCGTCTCCATCCGAGTCCATCGTATATAAGGTCATCACAAATAATACACCCATAAGTCTTTAATCCCCGCTTGAACGCGTTTATCAGATAATCTTTACCACGTGCTCGGCCGGGTTACGGTTTACAGTAAAGCGTTCCGAATCGCTCAGCAAAGAATATTCAGAACGACGATAGAACAACAGACTCACCCAAACGTCCCGTTTACTGCCCAAAGTGGCGTCGCCAGCCCGTCGGCCGTTTTTAGGAATACGGTGTTCCCCCACCACTTGGCGATGTTATTCGCCCCGATCGCGCGGTTCATCGGGTATTGTAGACAGAAGAAGATGAGGATGACCGAGCATGCCAAACCTGTATCCAGTGCGGCCGACAGGACATCTATGTATGCGTTCGAAAAAAAGGTGGGTGCAAGCGTGCGTGAGCGAACGGGTCGTTGGAGACAATATATGCACACGCACAGTTGTACTTTGTCCACCACGATAAGTGGTGCCTCCGGATGACATATTGGAAAATGAACCCGATGATGCCCCACGTCACGTAGTTGACGGCTGACGCGGGTGGGATAGCTCCAGTTCCGTTGAAGATTACGGGGAAGCTGCAAAGAAATCGTGTCAGTGAACGCGCCGTGCCCAGCCCAGCGCGCGAGTGGTATAAATAAGATACGAAAGGAACGAGGACAACTTAAGATAACGGATCCAACTATTGAGCCACTTCCTCTGCAAGACCGAGGCGATGACTGAACAAATGGCGCCGAGGAGGAAGAACCAGCAAGACCGTAGCACACTTGGCCACTCGAGAACTGGCGCTGATGACCGATGACACTATCTGGCACCAGAACATCGTCCGGGGAGGGATCTTGACCGAGCTTGAAGGTCGGATGCGAACTGGAGCGCCTGGTACATCGTGATGTACCCCCGCGTCTTGAACATCATCATCGCGAGCGGACGACCAGGGAGAGCATAACCGATTATTAGCTCGGTGATGACGTTGAAACCGATCTGCTGGTTCGTGATGGCTTGAATCATGCCGATAGGAATACTGTAGAAAAAAGCGATGACCAGAGCCAAGACGAAACCCCACACGGGGAAGTCGGTTGGCCAGTCCTCGATACAGACGATTCCGAACACGAACATAATCAAGAAAACGGATATGTACCACCACTCTGGTACTGAGCGATACTTGGACATGAGACGCCCATGAATGTCAGGCTGTTTGTGGAGAGCTCGGCGTGCCTGTGTCCAGATCTATTTGCGGAAGAACAGGATGGCGTGGACGATTGTGGCTGTGATGGACGCAAACGAAAGGCCGTACGATAGTGCAAACGTGGTTGATAGGAATAGAGGACTGTATTCCTGGTAAGCAGTGAGATGAAGTGTGTTCTCTGTCGTGAGAATCCTTGAGACGTTGTGACCAACACCCGTGTTGTCGTATGACATCCGAGATTGCATGGGTATGTATAAGCCATACCAAGTGTTCGTGAAGTGGAGGATTGGCGTCAGGATCCAGAAGACGACGAAACCAGCAACGACATTTGCCTCCGCCCACCATGGGGAAGCAAGTGGACTGAGAATGTAGGTGATCTGAGACCAATCAAAGGTGATGAGACTCATTCCCAGACCGCTCTGATAACCAAACATCTGGTTGACGACGATGTTATCCGGGACGATCCAGCATACCCAGGTGAAGTAGCTGAGAGCCTGGAAAAGATAACCCGGGAAAAAGTACCAGCATAAGACACCGATCCAAACATATGTGAAGAATCGGCCACGAGATAGACCTCCACGGTTTCCCATACCCGAATATGTTTGGGCGTGCAAAGTATTAAAGAGCGCACAGTTAACCAAGTTGGCAGGCCAGACTGGAAAGTTGGATCAGGACGCAAGTAATTCGTGAAGAAAGTTTAGGACTCCACGACGACCGGTAGGCACGCAGCATCTCGCATATAACATACCCCGCCAAGCTCAACGAGACGAACTGTGTGATGATATAAAATGCGAACGTACTCAACATCAGTCGTGGGTTGCGATCCCAGTGTACCCATAGTCGAAGTGCGTGTGGCATTTTGATATGTTATTCGACCATCAGCCACAGGAATACTGTAATAGAGAAGGAGCTCACAGTTTCTGGTTGCGATGGATTATTCGTCCTCCAAATACCCTACTCGCGTCTTGCGGCAATTGACTATGATGTCGTTGATGTTTTCATGGTCAAGTGAGAGTGCGCTTGAGTAAGATCTGATTGCAGTGTGGTGGTTCTTCGCGTCCTTCGATTCATTGCCCCCCTTTTCCGGCTTCTCGATGTAGCGTGGTCGAGAATCTTGGAAGACTTTCAGCCAAGGTCTCAGTGTTGTCATAGCAGGCACTCACTCAGTTCCCATTGAGATCGTTCATCCGGGCCAGTCTTCTCGTGTGACAGCTCGGCCTTCATGTTTTAGAAGCATTCAACCGCCTCGGTAACACGATCATCGCTTTCGAGAACCTCGCAGATCACACGATAAACATGGAACACGTTGGAAGCTTGAACTGAACTGCACGAGAGTCAGCGAGCGTTCTAAACAACCACATGAAGTATACCTTGTCTGCGGCACCCAATGTGCGCGGGTGGTTGGGGTCCCGATTTCATGAAGCGGATGTCCGAGTGTTGTTGCTGGAGACACATGCACACGTTGTCACTCGCAGAGCATGTTTGAGCTGGTTTCGCGCCCTCATCTGAAACGTCTCCCCCTCCACATATACGACGACATCTACCCTTTTTTCCTCTATCGTACCATGCCAACAATTACCCGACATATCCGTATCCGATGACGACAATGTAGTCTGCTGGCCAGACCGCCGCCAACCGCGCCGACCTCGAGTACAATCACCATTCTAACGACAATGACACGGCAGGCAAGAAGAAGAAGACGACCAAGCGACGCAAGGTCAACCACGCGTGTCTGTACTGTCGTCGCAGCCACATGACCTGCGACGAGGGCCGCCCATGCCACCGCTGGTACGTATCGCCCGTCTTGCCTGCTCATTCCATCATCATTCACACCCCGCCTCGCCACAGCATCAAGCGCGAAATCGGCCATTTGTGTCATGACGAGCAACGGCCGCCCAAGACCAAATAGGATACGGCGCCCTTGACGACACCGATGCCGATGAGCAACGCGGACATGGCAGCACGAATCATGCCTCGTACGTGATTATCGTCTCCTCCACGAGCTAGTGGTCTCACGAGGAATGTTTTCAGAACCTGTATATGGTAACCCCGCAGTGCAACAGCCCTCGAACTCGCTGTGGTCCATGAACGTTCCACACAACACGTACGTTCCTCTACCAGCCCGAGACCTTGGGTAACGAGTTCTCTGTCCTCAGGTGCCCATCCTCTTGTTTCGGCTTATTCGAAATGACACATTTTGGCCTGCAGATTGTAGCGACTTTTTGGAGATGCTCGACGATGGGTCCTTTTTCACTTCGCCCCAGACTGTGACTCCCTCCTTGATGTCGATGCCGTCGTATCCTGAACCGGCAGCACCGGATGCCGTTACATCTCCGTATGTCACTCAACTGACGCAGGCCACTGGTCCATCGAGGGGAGTCACGACAACGACTGCGACGACGATGACCACTACGACAGGGACGACGGCCGACTTGCACGCTGTGACATCATCACCCCCAGGTGCCGACGCCTCTGCTGCTGCCTTCAGCAACTAAAACCGAAAAGTTTTTACTGACGGCAGCAAACCAAGAGTCTGGGTCACGCGACGAGCGGCTGAATAGAGTCATTCAGAGCAAGTATGAGGCGGGCTTGTTGAAGCCATACAATTACATCAAGGGGTATGCTCGCCTGTCGAGATGGATGGATCGCAAGTGAGTGGATGCTTGGTTTGATGCGATTCATACTACTTCCTGTGTTCATGCCCGCACAAGCTTGGCGATGGTTGTCTCTCCCAAAGATTCCCAGAGTGTCTGTTGGGCCACCACCATTGAAGCTCGTTTGATCTTGGGGCTCGTTCCATGCAATTCATAATACAAGCTTGGCGACTTCTCCCAAAGATTCCCAGAGGGTGTCTGTGGGGCCGCCACCTCTGATTCCTAGTTTCGGACTGTTGGGGCCGTGGAGCTACTCTAGTTCTTGACAGCAAAGCAGTGATACGTACATCAGAAGATCTTCTTATCCATGCCGTCAGTAGGAGGTAAAATATTATATATCAATGTACCTCTGTACAGCGGTAACTGGTGAAATCTCATTTCTGTGTCCAGCAGTCTTCCCCACTGTTCCCTCCTCGTCTTGAGGGACTTGCACTTCGACCTCTCCCACCTTCCCTCTTGCCAGATTCCCGCCCGCCGTTACCACCTTGGTGCTTTGGAGGATTCAACCACCTTTCCAGTCTTTGTCCTGCGTGCAAGGTCGATACAAGGTCCTTGGAAGTGAGTCGAAGGTGCATGAATTTGCAAAAGCCTCCTCGATTGCACTCTCCATTTTCGTTTTGGCGACGACAGGCTTCCCTGATATCTGTTAATGGGGAAAAGCTCTGCATACAACGGACGGCCTGTAATCAAAGGGATGAGATAGCGATAGGCAAGCCAAAGTCAGGGTACATACCGGCATACCACTGATTGTTCAAGTTATCGACGACAGCCTGTGCCTCAGTTTCCCACTCGTATCGTGCATATACGTTGCCGATGAGGTGGTCTCCAACGTTGTCTAGAAAGAATCAGGCTCGGAGAATGGAAAATAACGAAAATGACTAACGTGCAACTTGAGCAAGTGACTGAACTTGGCCAATTCGCAGTAGAGAGATCCTCGTAGACTGCATCAAAGCCTTCCTGTAGCTCTTGCTCGGTCAATTTACAGACCGGGTTGTGAGCAGGATTGTGGTGGACGTTGGGCAACAAAATGGTCTGGAGAATGGGGGGTCTGATGTGCTTGCGCGGACACCTGTCCCCATGTCTGCATGTGCCAATCTGAACAAGAAGTGAGCTTGAGGCAAGAGTGAGAACGCGAGGGACAGACCTTGTAGTAGAAAGAGCAGTTGACACGGTCTTGCTCTGTTCCGAAGACGTTCGCCTGCGCATGAATGAGATCAAATGTGAAGCGACAAGGGTACAACCTACCGTTGCGTTTATACCAGTCTCTCTGTCTTCTCGTTGATCTTCGTTGGCGTCACGTCAGTTTTGTGCAGGTAATGCGAGCAAAGCCTACCAGAAATTGGCAGTATGTAGATAAAAATTGGGCTTTGATGCGTTGACAACCGCGTAAAGTACTACGCACTGCTCTGCTAAAGTCTCTGGAAGCCATGTATGACTAGCTGTGAGAAGAACCGCTTCCTCTACCCATTCCAATTCAGCTTCACGTTCTCGACTCGCGGATGGCTCAGGGGAGGTCTTGCGAGCCTCAGATATGCCTAGAGATGGTGAGGCGGAAAATGCAAGTGAAGGACGAGGCGAACATGTGCACACAAGCTTTGGAGTCGAGAATCCGGTCGTTGGATTGGCGACGGTCGCGTCTCGTTTGTATTGTGGTTATCGACATATAAAGTTCGGCAGACCTAATTAATGCATGATGATGGGCTTCCAATGTAAGTTCATACGATGGAGCGCAGCGACGTACCATTCATTGGAAGCAAGCTGGAGGTGCATGATATTGCAAAAGCCTCCCGGATTGCGCTTCCCGTTTTCATTTTGACGACAACAGGCTTCCCTGAAATTTGTAACGGAGGAAAGCTCTGCATACAATGGACGGCCTGAAATTGAAGAGATGAGAAAGTGGCAGACAAGCCAAGACAAGGTACATACCGGCATACCACCGATCGTTTAAGTTATCGATGGCAGCTTGTGCCTCAGTTTTCCATTCATATTGTGTGTACACATTGCCGATGAGGTGGTCTCCGACGTTATCGCACACCTGGAGAGAAGTTAGACTCGGAGAATGGAAAGAATGAAGATGATTGACGTGCAACTCGAACAGGTGACCGAACTTGGCCAACTCGCACTGGCAGTAGAGAGATCAAAGCCTTCCTGTAATCTGCCACCTGAATCGACCACGTCAACTTGAACGTGGAAAGCCCAAATCAAGACCTACAAGAGTCAGCCAGAGGAAATAAAAGTCATTTTCTGTGATTGATAAAGATTAGCTGGGAATTGAAATTGGTCAGTACAAAGCTGCTACTTACCTGCACAGGAAAGTAGGAGGGGTCCTGTCCTAGCGTGAATATATGGAATGGAAACACATTGATTAGACGACATACTGTTGAGCTTTGAAAATGACTCTTCTCAAGAAAACCAGGGTGGGCAATAGCTCCTACACGAATATGTAAATTAACCCGGGTTGTTTGCGCTCACGGAAAATACATTACCTGCTATCAAGGATTCCTCGGCAGCCAGATCCAGAACAAATGGTGCGCCAAAACAATATCCTGGAAACAAACCAACAATCATTGATCCACCGTTCAACGTCCCAATACCTACCGACCGCAGTGTATTTTATGTTTGGGTGCCTACGAAATAGAAACCGCTTAGGTCTATACGGAGGCTGCGATGACGCCAAAATCTTACCGTACGTCGCTTTGACTTGTTCAAACCACTGTGGAAATACCTCGATCGCTATGGCGTGTGCCTCCACAGACCATGCAACTTTATCACGATCTGGTGGCAGGCTCTGTACAGGTACACCGAGGAAATAATCCGGTCCAAGCACCTAGGTTTCACGCTGGCCCATCAGCATCGGCTCGTAACGTACATACCACTACCGCAAAGGATATATCATACCTCGTGACGCGAAGTAGTCCTGAAGTAACTCGTGGTCGATGAAAAAGGGTTCGTAGGCGTCGGCAAAGAACAGGAGGACTTGTTTGTGTTGTATGCATGCAGTATTCCAAGTCATAGGTGGCTCAGAGATATATGTATCGAGCCCGCCAAGAGGTTCGATACGCCCCTTGGGCGTGCCGGAGTATTTAATGCCCGTCCAGCAGCATGTGCTTGGGGGACCAGCAACTTGAAGAGTGGATGGCATGTGGAGATTCAGTCGCTAGTTTGCCGCAACGGACAAGCTACGGACGATGAGTTTACATGGGTGCCCGGTCATCATGCAGTTGTGCGAATTCGTCACGAATCGTCATGGGAGGCTGTACATACTGCGCAAGCCGGAAGCTAAACTGCGGTATTCAAGTCCGCTGAACCCGGTATCGGGGCAGTGGCAACCCTGCAGCAGCCTTGTCGTCGCAGATCAAAGAGACGTTATCGACGGGAGTGACGGTGTGCGCGCGCATGGGGCGTATTGGGGGCGCAGCGTCGTCGGTTATCGTCGTTGGTGTAGAGGTTGAGTTCATCGTGTTCCGTGACGTTCGTCCGTCCGCGTTTGAGGCCTCAACCCTGCCACCGGCATCAACGCGTGCTTATTGGCAGCATCCATTTAGAGTTACAGGAAATACAGGATGGACAAGGTTACGTGCAAGTCATAATTTTGTGTTTCAGTCTACATTAATCACGTTTCTAATATGGTGTGCTCCGTGCCCCTGCTGGCCGCCCACTCCTCAGATCCCTGATGATCACCAAACGCGTCAGGTGGGCGCGACACTACTTTCTCGATGTACTGACTTTCCTATGCTTGATTTTCAGGTGTTTGGTGCACCTTGTGAACCACTCGCCCGCAGCCTGGCCCGTATTAAAGTTATGACCGGGGTGCTTTTGCACAGCGTCCATGATCAAAGGACCGTTCTCCATGAACGCCCGAAGCACCCTCGAGTTGCCCGGACGATTGGAGAACACGTTAGACCAGCATTCGTACTCGCCTTGATCGCCGGGTGCCTGGATGCACGTTGGACTGAAGGATACCTCCGCTGAAGATGGCGAGGGCGTCGTCGATGTTGTAGATTGCATGGCCTGGAAGAGGCTGTGTGCATTTATCCGTATGTGAGTATCTCCCTGGAAATTGCGCATCCAACAAATTATACCTTGACATAGGACCACTCTGTGTGGCCAGAGAGGAGGCATGACCTGCAACCCACCAATGAACCAAAATCAGTGTGTGCGCCCGGCGCCCAACATTGGCTGGTCTGTGACCGCTTGTTCGGGCGTCGATTGCATCCTGATCATGTTATCTGCACTGAAGCTGAGCTCCTCATCCGAGTGCAGTTGCTCGAGCGTGCTTTCGGGCAAACCTAGCTTGTCATTGAAGATGCCAATGTGACTTCCACTGACTTGCGGACGAACGGGCGCAAGACAGTCGGCATCGCAGCTATCGACGGAGCTGAGCACGCCGCGTGCACGACCTCCGGAAATGCGAGCGCGTCATCCTTGGAGACACTGAAGTACTCAGGCTTACTAATTCGCAGACAATCCTTGCGTCTGGCAACCAACACCACTGCGAGAATGCAGGAAATAGGACTCACCGGGTAGCGTCCACCGCGTTTGTGCCAGTGTTCCTATATCTGAAACAAGTGGGTGGGTTGGTCACCTTTACGGTAAGGTCCCCATGAATGATGATGTACAAACCCAAACCACGGCCCTCCGTCGGTCTGCTCAAACTTCATCTTCTCCTCAAGGGGGAGGACCCATGACCTCGGCGCCAAGGTCGAACATGCCGTCGACTTTTTTTATCTGCGCCGTGGTTCTTCAAGCTAAGAAACTGACGGTCAAGACATCGTTGTGCACTGCCTGTCTCAGGTAGTTTTGCTACTTACAACCAGAACCCGATGGATGTCGCGGCCTGCCAGAGACGGTCAATCTCGGATGAGTCGCCGGCTTTGAGAAGGTCAAAGTCGATGACCACCAGTGGGTGGTAGGGACGTTGTTCGGGAAAGGCGGTAAAGTCGTTCCAGGCATTGTTTCAAGTTCAGAACAACTTTTTTGATGATGGATTTCAGCATCGGACTCGGAGACGACAGCAACGTCTTTTCTCACGGACACGGCTCACCTGAGGCGCTGCTGCTAGTAGTGAGTGAGGGACCCGAGGATAGAGGACGTGCAAAAGCTCGGCAGCTCGACTTGGACTTGGTCGCTTATGATGTACTACCATAAGATACTCGGGAAAAGCCGACGATGTACTACGACTGGGAGCCCAAGGTTGCCGCTTTTTCGCATCGAAAAGTCTAGCAATGGAGTGAGCCACAGCAGGCTTCTATTGTGGGTGGTAGATCGTGTTCGTTGACCCGCTCGACGTCAAGACTGGTTTCAAGGCTCCTCTCGCCGTTCAAAACTACCGTAAGTACCATTTATTCGACCTTCTACACCATTATGGATAACTGTGGCGAGCTGAAATCGTTGCGGGATGCTGAATGACTGCTGTAGTATGCATGGATGTTGTTGTTTATCTCCCTTGCAGTCAAAAAAAAAAAAAAAAAAAAAAAAAAAAAAAACGGTGCGACCCCGCCTCCTCCGACCTCGTTCCAAGTGTAAATCTTCCTCGCAGGTGTGTTCTTCCCGTCCTGTTGAACTCACACTCGCTGAATCACGCAAAGCTTCCGTCAACATGCTCATTTCCAAACAGAACCGACGCATAATTTACGAGAATCTCTTCAAGGGTGCGTTGGCCTTTTACGCTGACTTTGTTCTCTTTCTCCCCATCGTACACAACCTCGGTGTTCATATGACTCCCGAATTCCCATGCGCACGCACACACGAACTCTGAATTCGAATGGGTCAATGACTATATGCTCCAATACACAACAGAGGGCGTTCTTGTCGCCAAGAAAGATTTGAACGCGTCCAAGCATGAAGATCTGGACGCGCCCAACTTCGAAGTCATCGAGGTGATGCAGAGCTTGACCTCCAAGGGGCTCGTCGAGACCCAATTTTCATAGCAATGGTGCTATTACGTGCTCACCCCCGAAGGTGTGGAGTACCTCCAGCATACGTCGTCTAACTCATCAAGGCTGGTGGTGCTTGCTTACTGTGCGATCACATTAGGTTGCACCTCCCGAACGAGATCGTTCCCGCCATGCACAAGCGTGCGGCTCCGAGTCGTGCTCCACGTCAGGCTACCATTCACCCTGGCGCTGGCGAAGGCGGCGCCTTGCTGCGACCAGGAAGGCTACCGGAGAAAAGAAGGTTGTGCGCCTGGCGAGTACAGGACGTCCTTTGCCGTGTTGGCCAGGGTGGTCCTTGAAACTTTGGTGAAATTCACAGCATGATGATGAGGGGCTTCGCTGTAAGTACTTTTTCTTCTTCATTCACCGTCCCTCGAGAAACGCGTGTGTATGAGTCGCATATTATTATGTGCCTATCGGTTTTCGTATATATGCGTGTGTCACGCTGGTTGGCGTGGTGGGGCCTTCTATTACCACGACAAAAATATTCAACTACATCTCTCTACGTGCTTCGATGATCTGTTTTGAGAGAGAGCTAGACAAAGCCATCGTATATCGGGGACTAGAGAAGAGAGAGAGTCAGCGGCACGAACCTGCTCTTGCTGCAGTCCGTCCAGTTACTAACATACAATCTGGCCTGCACGATCACTAGCATGTCGAGTATCCCGAGTACCCCAGGATCGTCCAACAACGACTTCGCTCTGCCATCGCTATGATCAGCGTTGAGATCCAACCTACCTTCGACGTACGGCGGCGCAACTGCTCTGCGAGGTCTGTCAACATCCACAACTTCAGATCTCCTCCGGAACAAAACGCCTCGACGAGCATTTCGATCGCATGGTCATATTCAGAAGATGAGGCGTCAGCAAGGAGGGTACGGTTTGTTCCATGTGGGCTGTCGTGCAAAGCGGGCCGTGGGGACCTTGGTATCGGAAATGATGTCGGTGTCGGTGTCAGTGTCGGTGGTATTGATATCGGGAGTCCGCTGATATCTTCCGTCCTCGTGGCCCAGGAACGAACCGAGACGGAGACGGAGATCGAGATCGAGAGTGCGAGGGCGAGGATAGTCCGTCGCGAACCACGCGTGCCTCAAGTGGGGATTACGGTATTGCTCGTCGTCCTGGAGGAGCGCATGCAGCGTGCTCACGAGCGAGGCCACGCACCACGCCAGGTTCTGCACGAGCAGTCTACATCCTCCAGTGCACGCCCACGAACGGACCGAGGTTGTCAGAGAGGCAGTCTGCGAGGTCGTACAGCGCAGACGCGTAATGTAGGTTCAAACTCGGTTGTCCGGGCGCATCTGCGGGGAAGAGCGGGTGTCGGAGGTCGTAGTTGAGGACGAGGACGTCCGCGTCCGAGAGAAATAGCTGGGAAGCATTAGTGAGGAGAGGGAACTGGTATCCCGTTGGACCGGTCATTAGGTCGAAATCAGAAAGTGCGTCTATGTCAAAGCTGCTCGACAAGAGGTGCGCGAGAAGTTCTGAGGCGTCGTCCGACTTTGTTGCCGTGAGCGAGTGCCAGTTAGCGTTGCCGCAGAGGTGAAGTAACTTCGAAGTAAATGAAGTTCACTTCGCGGAGGTCACACTTCGTCACACTTCGCTGCAACCGAATTGGGAAGGAAGTGAGTTCATTCAGTTCGGGAGGCAAGG
>JBBPPG010000110.1:0-48777 GCA_038091855.1 Leccinellum luteum | reverse complement strand
GTTGGATAATGACGCTCTCCTCAAAGTGAACTTTCATTGCTATCGGCGCCCCACTGCACCAGCTTGATCATGGTCTTGAGCAGCATTTGTGACGCAATGCCCTTGACAAACATTTGAAGTGTTCATTTCCTCGGATTACCGTACTCGCCTGATTTCTGGAAGGACATGTTCAAGTTGCCATCACTCTCGGACGTGTGGCACTTTAGGTTCAGTCAAGATCGGATACCCAACATAACTTCCATCCTCTCCCTCCCCTCTCACCACCTCACGAGAAGCTGGCGGGATGGTCGCGCCAACAGAGGTCAAGGCGAGAGATTTGTACTACCGGCATCAGAGAAACTGGAGGATTATATTTAAATAATTTTTTGGAATAAATATTATTATTTAATTATTCTTTTCTCTTTAATTTTCTAACTTTTAGAATTATTTTAAACCCCTCTTTATTTTATTTTGCTATTTATAGCGTTTAAATTGTTGTATCGGACCGCCCGCAGAGAGACACGGTGTCGACTCACCATCAAGGAATGTCGTTTATTGACTGTTGTGGTGTTCCAGTTGAGGCTTTGGAGTCGGCCGGGTGGTGGGTGGGTCACTGAGTTCAGAATTACTTCTAGTGTTCGACTCTATGCAGATCAAAATAACGAGGTGTGAAGCAGTGCGTCAGACGATGACAGTCGCCCGCTCGGCGGCGTGTTGCTGATCAGAGAAAAATTGGTCTAAAAAGAAACGTGAGAGGCCGGTAATAACGTGTTGCATATGACGGTTAAGACCCGTACAGTCGCTCGTGCCAGTGTCATGCAACCATTCTTCGAGCGGGGAAACCAAGACGAGCGACCACAAACCTTTCCACGAATCGCGTAGATGCTCACCTTGACCACTTCTTCTCGGAAGCCTGGTAGCTCTCAGCCGATGTAACTATTGTGTCGAAATAACAGCTCAGTGAGTGGCATCATGATGTCTCGGAACCAAGATGTCCATTCACTCTTACTCATAACTTGCATCATCCAGCATTGACTCGGATACCTGCGTGTACAAGCCGCACGAGTCCGATTCATAGAAATGGTCTCAAACTAGAAAAAATGAATGAAGAATAAAATAAAATAAAATAAAGATATTGCATAGCACCACCAGACTTTCATACCTTCTCCGCTCGATCGGGCACCTTAACGCCTTCGGTCACATTCTCGACATCCTTACCTCTCCTCCCTCCACACTCTTCATTTTCCTCATTTTCCTCCTCTCCGTCGACTTCCAACGACTCTTGCGGAATGATCAAGTTCAAAACGACGGCGACCAACCCAGCGACCAAGACTTGTCCAAATTCAAAAAACGCGTCAGCCCCAGCCGCTCTTCGACAGGCCACGGAAGCACAGTCCACTCACATGGCGTACTTAGCACGATCGTGATCGAATCAAATAACCCCTGCAATCCCGAGCTGGGGTTCCTCACCCCATCGAACAAGTACGTGAACAAGTCCGGCATGAGCAAGTCCCCGATCCCGAACGACATGGCCGCTGCGAGGACGAACCGGTCTCGCCGCGTGTAACGCATGTACGAGAGCACACGCAAACCGGAGACGACGACACTCGCGAAGAGGAAGGTAGTCACGCCGCCGAGGACTGGGTTAGGGACTGTCGTTGTGGTTGAGGTCAGAACGAAAGTCGTGGGGATGGCTTCGAGATAACATACTAGCGAGGAAGAAACCAGAGAGCTTTCCAAGGACTCCGAACAGGATGAGGAAGGCACAGCACCATCTACCCGCCGCCCGATTAGCGCAACGCGTCAACGCAATGACGCCGTTATTCTGAGCATCCAGGTTCGTAAAGCACTCTTTGTCAAATCGTGACTCGTGAAAACTTGCCTGTGCAAAAATAGACAACGGTGTCACTGTAAACAGTGCGGAGAGGAATCCGCCCACGCCGTCGCTCTAAAACTGGATTATTGTTTGGGAACGGAACACAAACGCGAGTCATGTCCTCACCAAAACACCACCTTGAATGCGCGAATCAAAGTCCTCACCGGTGACGGGCAAACGGGAGACTTCAGCAGACGCTGTTATATCTCCTATAGCCTCCATCATGACAGACACTGGGCAGGGTGAACAGATCGTGAACCATTAGTCGCTGGAACGAGGGCGCGTCACTATTTGCTTACCATAGACAGCCAGCATGGGAAGTATAGCTGGAGGATAAACACCAATCTTGAATGTATGCACCCTTTCGAGAACATGAGTCATCACGCAGCCTGAGATGCCGAATGAGTACCGAAACATACCACAGGAACGTGATGGCCGGCGCAGAAGCGATAGTGCTTCCGTCGATATACCCCGCAGCGCCCGCGACGATACATCCCACGGCCAACCCGACGATTATGCTCGCGTTCTTTAGGAACGGCGAACCAAACAGCTCTGTGAGGATGATGGAGACGAACGAAAGAAAGCCGAGCCCGATAAATTCAGAGGAGCCCCACCTAAGCCAGCGGCGAGGGCTTCTCAGCATGCAAGGGACAAAATTGAAGAATGATTTCCCTTACGGAAGCGCATGTTTGGATGAGGTAGTCGGGCAGAGAGAGAGTGGACCACTGCTAGGACGGACCTGACACCCATTCGATCCCCCACCCCAGTTGGGAATTCCAGACGAACCGATGAGAGACGCTCCGATCATGACGATAACGGTTCCTGGCATGGTATATATATGTATTGTTGGCAAAGTCGACTGTTTAAAACGCACCAGTGACCATCGGCGGAAATATGCGCTGCAACGTGCGCGGAGGGATGAACGACAGCCCGATTTCGAGGAACGAACATATCAAGGAGGTGCCTAAAGGTGAAAGTCATCGTAGGACGTGAGTATATAATGTATAACATATCTATGCACAACAGTAGCATGACTTACCGAGAACCATACCATACGCATCCGGACACGCACTACGAGTCACTGTACCGTCCGCAGTGGTGACGGAGGGACACGTCCCGTTGGCATACATGGCGTTGAAGATCTTGCAGACAAAATCGACGTCAAACTCGGTACCACAAAGATAAAAGAAACCAAGACGAGGTACGTACAGCGTTGGCAGTGCTGAGCGTAGCGAAACTAGTTCCGACCACGGATAACAAACCCGTACCAAGGTAGTGTCCCTTCCAAAGCCTGATTCGCGACATCTGAACCAGACTCAAGATTCCTGTTGGTGCCCACTCGAACGTCGAATCTCGGAATCATATATACAACGAACGCCTTACCACAACCAATCAAGGACGCCGATATCATATACGCAGAGGTCTCCGCATCGAGCACCAGCGTGCTCGCAAAGATGATCGGGGGCGTGATCAACCCTGCCAGCATGGCCAGCGCGTGCTGGAACCCGCTCGCCATCGCCAGTACGAGCGGCAGCTCGTCGTCGATGCCATAGAAAGGCGGCTGTCTCCTCCTCCGCTTCGGTCCCTTTCCTCCTATAGAGAACGGCAGGACGGGTAAACAGAGCCAGGCATAGTCGTAGTCTCCGAGCCAACCTCTCTTGGTTGTCAACTTGCGCTGGACCGCACATGCGTGATGTCGGAAAGAGTCGAACGGCGACGTCCGAGTTGTTGGGGTTAGACTTGGTGGTTCGACGGCTGTAGGCTGCTGGTCTTTGGCGACCGAGGATTCGGAAGACATTGTAAAGTGAGTTGTATGCAAACCAGATGAGTCCCAGCCTTCAGTCTAGTCCGTTTTCTTACAAGGTGTAAGTCAGAGAGGAAAAAGAGGAACGGTGGTCGGAGAAATCCTTTATCGACGGCCGAGCGAATGGAACCGACGATAAGCCTATTCGAGAAGGAGACAGGCACCGCGCGGGTGGGAGCGGTTCCCCCGGATGCGACTCAACTGATATCTGGCCCCCAAGTTGAAGACCAGATAAGCTGGACTGTCCAGCAGATCGTCAACTCAGTTGTCGAAGGCAAACCTTTTCGTCATCGTCGCCTGTGGATGCAAAATGTCAAATATACAGTAACTTACCAGAATCCGGCAAACGACCGTACACCTGTGAGAAGCCCAGAATTTCGGCGTTCACATGCTGCAACGCCACGGACCTAGCCATCAGTTTATTTCCGATCACAAAAAGGGGGAAAGGATCAAAAAAGGATCAATCATATCAGATTCGTAAACAATCCAAGTAAACAAACACCACGATTAAGATAAATAGTCATTTGAACGTCGTGGTTATGTTTCAAAATACATGGTTTAGTACATTCCTCATCACATACATACTAACCATTAACCCCGGTTCCTAACCATTGGGCGCAAAAGAGAGGATTTAAAAGAACCAACGGAAACGAAGCCAACATAGCGGAGGGTGCGATGCCGAGCGAACCCCAGTAGAATTAAGAGAAGAGCAACGAGCGTACCGTCCCTCGCGGTTACATGTTCACCACTGCAATCACAGCCCCGACGAAAGCCGCGAGCACAAGTAGCATAAATAACGCCCATGCACAGCGCTTCGCCCACTTGACCTCGGCGGCGCGTATAATCTGCTCACATAGCTCGAGCTCCTCTCTAGACTTTGAGGGCTCAAGGTCCCTGGGCAGGGTGAGGGGGGACACTAGGATGACCGCGCCAAGGATCCAAAACAATGGGAACACTACATGAGAAGGAGATAGGGTTAGCTACAAGAAACACCAACGGAAGCCAAAGCTAAACCCAACTTACAAAATCCAAACCTGAACATATACTTCGCCAACGTGCCAGGCTCCTCGTCGATGGGTTCCAGAGAATAAGCAGGTAACTCAGTATCCACATAAGGTGGCAGCGGTAGAACCTCCAGAATCACCGAGTCTGGATTGCTGCTGCTGGGCCGCGCTGAGTCGTGCCGGCGGCTCTCATCAGTCACACCACCAAGAAAATCATCCATGACGTTGACGTCGGCGACAGTAGTGCTGGAGGTCAGGGAAGTGATGGTGGCAGTAGCATGAGGCGTGCGAGGACGAGTACGAGCGGGAACAACTCTGGCCTGCTCGGGCTCGGCCGGGAGCACATAAGACGCACGAGTGCCAGAAACAGTTTGAGCCTCCACATCAACAACGCCTATGGAAGAGGAGGAAGAATAAGCGTGTCGCCAGCTGGCTGGGACAACCACAAAGAAGACAGAAGAAAAGCTCATGACTCGGATAAGCAGTTGGTGCGTTCAGATAGGGGGAAAGAGTTCTGCTTCGTTGTGGGGATATGGTGAGGGCATCACTCCTGGATATACACATACTCGCCGCCTCTTCGGTAGAGCATGCTTGAACTAGAACATTTTTGAAGCAATCCAAGACTCGGATGCGAGCGGACCTACAGAAGAATAATTAGCCTTTTTGGGTAAGTTCAGCACATATTTGGTGCCTGATACCGCCCAGTGACTACATACTACTAGTAATCGATCGCACTGGCATACTCCAAAATACAAGTACTACTACTAATATCGAAGCCCCGTCCTCCCAATCCTCATCCAAATTATTCGTCTGACACTCCTCCAACCCGCCTCCACCAACGCCGCCAACCCACCGTTCTCATCCCATTCACCTGTTCAACCCCGCATCCAACACGGCTTCCCTCGGATCCATCCTCACCCGTCCATATGTCTCGTCCCACTTTGCCACGCTCTTGAAGATCAGCCGCCGCTGAACACTCTGAATCTTTCCGCCTGTAGCTTGTACAGATAATGCGCGTGTTCTGAGACGCGTTCCGTTCATTAGTTTCACTATATTTAGAGGAAAATTCAATGTACTCACGTGCCAATCTCAGGCTGCGATCCAAATCGTCCATCACCACATCCTCGAACCGAACCTCCTCCAAGATGTCCCCAAGCTCCCTCGGAACGTAAACCGACGGCACCGCTCACGAGTGTAACTGCACCAGTTGATGCTCAGCATTGAACCTCACCTTGTCCAGCGACCCGTCCTTGACGTTCAGATCGTCCATGTTGTTCTCTGGAACCTCAAGGCAATACCACGGCCCGAACCACTCAAAGTACTCGTTCCACGACAAGTTCAGGTCGATCTCCCTTTCGATCCCGAGTGCACACGCCGTCTCGCATGTCCACATCCGCGCTACATGTTCTGGAGAGGTTTCTGCAGCACAACTTGAAAACAAGCTGACGTGACAACCGTCTCTGGGAACGAGACTACTAGGCAGACCATGATCTTAGAGGTTTGGATCATGACTCCGATTCAGAACATTTACTGGATTACATACGGTAATATTCCACCGAAGATTCGTCACGTATCAGCCGAAGGTTGCTGCAAAATGCGAAACAGACGCGTAAGCTAGTGCCTTTACACGATGTTTTATGTAAACTTCCAACACATTCACGATCTTCTTCGCTGATACTTTTTGTTCCACTCAACTAGCAACCAGCCAGCCCCGACCAGTCGGGTCACCACACCAAGTCCCGAACTACCTGGATCGCTTGTCAGTGCTTATGCCATGCCATTGTTTGGAAACTTGCATTGGCATGATTGACAAGCACTTGTAGCACCTAGTAGCACAATGACATCACCACATCCGTTAAAAGGAACCTCGATTCCTAGCGAGATGACTGCCTTTGCCAGAAATTGATATGGATCGTGTCCCTTTGAAGGGAGGCGTTCTGCTCAAAACCTTCGTGCCATCGTTGGCACCCGGTATCACGGCGATGATGGCGCCGAACTTGCTTGCACGTTTCACGCATCAGGCTCAGTTTCACCTTGGTGCAACGAACCTTAAGTTTGGCTACAAGATGGGAGAAGCGTAAGCGTTTCAAACGAATGCCCTTCGTAGACCTCGAAACACGATCCACTCAGAGAATCCATCTTTCCAGGCTGGAGATCATTTGCACGGAAATGATCGTGTGTACAACAACTAGCCCACCTAGGACCTGTTCTAAGTAAACTGACTCGCGGAGACCGCATGGGTCCCAGAAATATTCAGTGCAACAGAATCCTTCACTGAATTAGGTAACAAGATGACCTTGGAGTGCTCGATTGGCATGCATGTTCCCCCGAGTCCGGCCCGTCATAATGAGGACGGCAAGACCCTTGGACATGCGCTGAGCGCGGCTGCAAAGTACGCCATTAATAGCACGTAAGATGATTCTTCCATTCCGATCTACGGTCGCGCCATCGAGTCAGTTCCTGTCGGTCGCTTGTTCACGTTTCATCTTTCCACTGTGACTCAAAGATACATTAACTTGACGAAACCTGATCCACATCATTATCAAGGAGATCTCGTTGAGCAGATTCATCGTCAATACTTTTATCCCCATTTATCCCTAAGCATTTGGATGGGGAGCTGGAGAATGCCAAGGTCGCATTCGAAAGCTTTGTGAGTGTACATTCATTTCGTTATCGTGGCAAACGAGTAGTTCGATCTTTAACTTACGGGCATGTCGTACAGGAATCGCTGGTTGCCGACCGCTGGTAAGCAAGTTTTGGTAGAAGCACAACTTTTTGGACAAGGTGATATAATTAAACCACTTGACATGAAAACACGCTGACAGGCACGTGGTGCAAATGTATCAGGGAGTGCTCTATACACGCTTTCAGCATGGCCTGGGTATCTGTCGAGAAGGACAGAGCAAACGCACCACGAGTTACGCGCACTTAGACTTGGCGCTCCAAGATCCGGTCCCTATGCAACCACCAGCGTTGGTCGTCAGTTTGGAATTCAGCTAGATCGACTTCGCGACTAGACAGTGATCAAGATGGCCGTGGCTGTCGGTGGCCACCGTCATCTCCGCGGGTCGGCGACTTGAAACGTCACGTTTTGCTGAAATATCGACCAACGAGACGAGATAGAACGCAGCGAAACGATGAAATGAAATTGCTTCAAGATGCAATGGAATATGAATGACCGGCCTGGAGAACACGAGGAAGAGCTAGTGACGCGAGGAAAAGTGCAGGTTGGTTGATAGCAACGACACCATTCCTGGACATCGTGCGCGGCTCGTCGACGACAGGGGAACCATCGATAGATGAGTGTCTACAACACTCGGGAACCACTGTCCATATGGTAAGCACAGTCCCGAACCCGATGATAGGATGTAAATGTTGGTGGCGGCACCTTGGTCGACTTAGTGGTGAGATGAAAGAGAACACAAATAAGACTGACCTAGGGTAGTGAGGATGTCAGCGTTGTAAGCTGCCCTGACCATTCAAATGTCTTCTCCAAACGACAGCAAGCTCTTTCCCTCTCGCTTAGATTTCTTTTTCGGCGCTTTCTTTACTTTTGCTTTCTCGCCTTCGTTACCACTCTCCTCTCCATCAGCCGTGGCGATCCGCCGCTTGAGCTTGTTAGAGCTGGAACTCGATTTAGCTTTCGAGGACGAGAACGATAGACTAGGTGCAGCCTGCTTCGACTTGTTAGCGTCTTTCGAAGGCTGTTCCTTCTCATCCTGTCCTGTCGACTCATCGTCAGACATGGGGAGGGGAGGGAGTCCTTTCTCTGTTCAAGTTCAAACAATACGTGAATACAGACTGAAGACGACGACAATAAAAAAAACAAAGTTACCTTTCCGTCTTTCGTTCTCCGCTTCTCGTTTTGTGAGATGTTTGCCTGCTTTCAACACGACAACCTGCGGTTTCTCGTCCTCGTCATCTTCGCCAGCACTCGCGGGATCATCTCTTGGGCGCTCTGGGATTGCTGGGCGAACGGGGATGGGAGGTCTGCCTGATCCGTCGTCGTAGTACTGTGGTTCGTCTTCGTCTTCTTCTGTCGCGATGCCTTTGACTTTGTCGTGGAACTTTTGCAGGAATGCAGGGACGCGTGACTGATACTGTAGTCGAGAAGAGAGCTGGTGTCTTGTTGGTTCTTTTGAGGCCATTTGGGACGCTAGTTTGATAAATAGGTAACTAAGTCAAGACTCGAATCTAGACTTGCCTTTTCGGAGTGTGTATAACAGTCTCAATCCCCACTCAAACGCAATTGATATCGCTACCTCGTCTGGCAAGCCAAACTACGAATAGATGTCGATTTCTCTAGATGCACTAAATCAGGACATCCTCATCTGCATCTTCACTGCACTTTCTATCCCCGAGATCCTTCTCCTTCGACAGGTGGGAATGTACCTACTATGTTATCGCCGGACAGACATTCTAACAGTCTTACGCTTCCTCCTCGATAGGCATCTCGAAGACTATATCTCATATCTGAGGAACACGCCATTTGGAGGACCGTCTGCACGCGCGAGATCCTCCTAAATGGCATTCCATTCCCAATGCGCCCCCTGACATCGTTCTCCGCCAAGGATCTTGAACGTCAGACACTCCGAGCCTACCAACTCGGTCTCAACTGGCGATCAACAACGACTCAACTTCATCGGGTCGTATCCTCCCGCATCAAATGCGGGGCCATTGAAGAGATCAGGTTTCTTTCTTGTCGAGGTCGAACCTGGATCGTCACGACTTCCGTCGGCATCTGGTGGACGCTGTCCGTTAGGGATTGTGATACTCTCTGGGAAGTTGCGCAATGGAGTCCTGCGAAAGCGCTGTTTAATGGTATCGCCGTGAATAGTACGGATGACGAGTCCGACGCAGCCATTGCCATTTCCGTTCAGAGAGCTGGGTTTGTGTTGAAAACACACTCTGGTATTTCTACTGAATCGTGTCTAGCTGCATGTCCGTCGAGATTCTCACCATCTCCGAGAATGAAGCAGGCGTTGTGAGAATCCTACCACAAAGGACGTTGGATACGCCAAGGAAACCGATCGCTCTCAACGGGGACGTTGTGGTCCTGTGTGACCATGATTCGGAAACGTTGATACTGAATTGGAAGACGCAAGAACAGGCGTTGCTGAAGAATCCAAATGGGTGGCAGGTGAATGAGATCGATTTACACATTCTTAGTTGTCATGCACTCATTCGTGCGCAGGACAAACCGTTGCATGTCCTTTTTGCTCATGGGAGCGTCTTCGTAGTGAGGGCCCGTTCCATTTGCATTTTCAAACAACCCCGGATGGTGTTACCTGGCGAAGATCTTGATATCACGTTGCCTTATGTTTTCAAATCGTTTGGTTGGGTTGACGGTGTGTCGTTGGCATTAAAATCGTCTGCGTCGTTATGCTTTGCTAGTTCCGCCCAGCCACCGTTGACGCTACTGGTCCGCAACAAGGGAAGAGACCCATGGAGACCCATCGAACAGTTTCGGTTTATGACGTTGAACGAAGACTTTGATCGTGACCCTCCGCACACCTCCCACGATTCCATTCCAGTCGGAGACGAGCTCGATTCAGCTCCATTTATTCTAGCATCCACACTGTCCTCTCAACATCGAGGTCCGATCAGATGCAGCGACATGGTCGTCGGATCCTACGGAACGGCAGTTTGGGTTCAGCCCACGGAATGGGCCGTAGGTGGGCTGATCACCGACAACAGCTTTATCGAGGCCATGGCCATGGAGATGCCGGGGGCGTCCCGCGAGACGCTCGTCGTTGCCCTTTTTCCTGGTTTGCTGAATCAGGGGTCGCAGGAGGCGCACGTCAAAGTCGCTCTCGAGAACGATGGGAATGACTGGTCATGCTTGGACTATGACGAGGCGCGGGGTTTGATCGCACTGGGAACGAGTTTCGGAGAGGTAACTTTATACCGGTTGTGAACGAACTCACGGGGGGTGGTCTGTATGATGTGTCGGTAACGTCATCGATCCTGCTGGGTGTTGGGATGTCGGTTTTGACTTTGTAGCATGCTTGGATCATTGACTCATTTATGCCTCTGTTGCGGGCCACATGTATCCAGAACCTGACTGCGCCTGTCCAAGTATGTGATATATCGATTCTGTTTCTCTTCCAATGGCATAGAAAGCGTCGTTTGTTCGCCCGCCGTTTTCACTTGACCTGCCGTAGGATCTCCTCCCGATGCGTTTACGGTACCTTTTAACGCGTCGATGGTAATTGATAGGTCGACATTCCGATCGCGTTCATCGCGACAATCGCTTGACATGATCTCGGCGTGGGGCTTGGGAATTCGAATCTTGGCAAGCTACGCCCAGGGTCGGAGTCGCCTGGAATCATCACGCTCGGCATGATCACATTCGCGATGGTGATCTTGGTTTTCTATTTGCAGCCGCATCTCGCACTCAATATTGGAACCGAATGAATGAGTCTGGTCTTCAGGGCTGGAGACGAGAGTCGACGATAACGGTTACTTCCAAGTCGCTGAGGCTGGGCGTATCGCTCATCAATGCATCACGGGTCGATCCTATCAGGCCCGTTCTGAGCGTTCTAGAAACAAGCAAATAGGAGCTTTCGTTTCCTTCGCGGTTTGTTCTCACTCCACACGGCATAAATTTCGCTGACCGTGATTAGTAGTCTTCCAGACGCTTCTGACCAGAATCCCACTCGTTATCAGGCTATCTATCAATTGCTTCCTGGTGATCTCACGCTCAGCCCTGAGACCTGAAGGAAGGCTCGACCCTTGATCGCACGAAAAACGGTGGCGTTATTTTCTTTTTGAAAAGGAAAAAGTCTAACGAAACGCCCGCTGCGAATCGCGAGGTAGGTTTCGTAAAACGTGCGTGTGCATGTCATGAATCTTGGCTAAGAATTAGAACGTTGCTGCTGTTGATCGCCGTTCCGTTCAAACATGTGTGCACGTCGACGTGGCGGCGCCGCTCCTCGCCGAGCTCGCAACAGATCGACAAAAGTGAGACATACTAGTCTTAGCATTCATTCATAGACATATGATCGTGCGATATCTGGCGTTGTCGTCGTCATTGACTCGCTACTACATAATCGGCATTGCTCAAACTTTGAAGTCTTGAGGCTTGGCAGGTCCCTCGGCGATCCATCGCGGGTGGCGCGCGTCCATCTGAATAATCGTCGTCGATCGTTTGCGAGCGGGGCGGGCGCGGCGCGGCGCCACCATGCATCGAATGCGACCATGCATCGTGTAATTTGGACTTGAACATTGTTTGAACGGACGGGTCATTCAGTGGTACAAAGGAAGCCGATGGTCGCGCCCGTGAAACTGAAAAAAAAAAAAACTAGATCGTGGTAAGTCGTCAATCATGGCCTCGGACTCGCTGGGTCCCCCTTCCCGGGCTTGTCTTTATCTCGTGCTACCCGATTTGGTGCTCTACGCCTGGATAGGCGCCACTTGACGCCACTTGACGCCATAGCACACGGGGGGCGCGGCGCATCATCATGGAGGCGAACGCAATGATCATGTACCCACCAGCATCGATCGACAATCAATGTTTTGAAGCGGTGGATCTGTGGATTGGCAATGAGTTCATGGAACGCGCGTGATGACCCCCAACCCCAGTCGGTGATGATCGATGAGGTCGATCAAGCGCTGAAAGCTCAGTGTTGACACCCCCATCCACCGTAAAAGTCTAGACACCAAGCGCTTTGATACGGTTCGCAAACTTAAATTATTACCTCTCAGGAATCGAAACATCGAATTGAAATACATGTTATGATTCATTGGCCGTGCCAGGGCGCTGTCCGTCCCTCAATATTCAATGATCATTTGGATTAGACAGGTAGACAGGCCGACGGTCTTGACTGGGGTCGACCCTTGCTTGAACGGGTGCCACTGAGCTGCAGTCAGCACGTGTTCCTGTTCTCCCCCGCACCCGAGACACGATCGAGCTTGCCGCCGGGCGTAATCTAAACATTCAATGACTCACCTACCTAGTTTGGTGTTCGTCCAACCTTGCAAGGGGGCGAGGTGCCGCCAACAGTCGGTTGCTGTCTGCTATTTCCACGACCTGCTATGGATACATACACGCACATATATATGTACATAAATATATATATGCACACCTAAGCGAGTGTACTACTGTAGTAACTTAGTGTAAATATTCTTCCATTTACAATCCCCTCTCCTCTTCCCCCGCGGGCCCAAACCGGCTCAGAGTCTTTACAAGTTGACACGTACGTACGTGACAGTACCACATAGTACGTCGCGTAACATCCCGGTTCCACAAGGGACATGTATTCAATGGACAGACAGACGCTAGACTACAAATGAATTTCTGAATTCGTACGGCACACTTACTCGTATGTTGGCATATATGACCTTAGTGCACTCTCAGCATCAAATGCATGCTGTAGAATGTACGACAGTCACATACCCAACTTGTACATATGGAGTATGTACGCGAGCGCCTTGATAAAGGGACACCATTGTTAGCGAACGAAGCATAGTCCGGGGAAGGGCCTGGGGGAAACGTGCAAGCGGGCAACTTTTCATATGTACGAACACTTGCCGTATCCGGATGGGCCATGACATCTCTCTATTTCCTTTTAATTGGAGCTAGATCGTCTCGATGGTTTGATCTGCGATGACGCTTGGTCCATGGCTTGGTAACGTTGCGAGGCAGCCATCGCGGGCTCCTTCATTGTTCTCTCGAAACTTGCACCCAGTTTAGCACGATGGAACGCCGTGACCTGGGACGATGTGGCAGCGCCCTTCTTATTCTTCTTAATCTTTTGTTTTCAGGGCTGGCGTCGGATAATGTGACGTGTTGTAATGCACGTACGATGTCGTTGATGGCAAGGTGAAAATGGAGGGGAGAGTGGGACCTCGGTCACAAAACTGAATCCCGAGACCCCGTTGCACTGTGAATGCGCAAAAAAGAAAACGGAAAGGAAAGGAAAGGAAAGGAAGGAAAAGGAAATATTGAATGCGACAACGTACCGGGACCGGTGAGTATATACATCCCGGACAGTGATCGTTTAAGGTGGAAGCACGACGTCGCCGCGAGGGGACGCGGAGTAGAAGGACCATGGCCCAGGAGAAACTGGTCTGCCGTGCAACGTGGCCGTGATCAGTGTGAAAGGCTTGAACCAAGTAATATAAACAAACCAGTCTTCCGAGGAACATTGATGCCATACACCGCCTTCGTGCGGGCAATACTTGATCGTCCGAAGCCTGATCAATAAATCAATCAATCAGGCTGGTAGGTTACTGCACATGCAAATGCACTTGCAACATAGACACGGCTCCAGAGCCTGCGGTTCGAGCGATCGCGATGCTCTCGACCGACGCGCGTCCATACGGCAAGTCGTCGCGTTGTCGTAATTCATTATTGAAGGGCTGGTGGCCGCTCAGCCTTCAGTTACCGTAATGGATGACTAAATCGTGTATGATCGAAACATGCCCGTCACCGGGCCCGGGCGGCGGCGGCGGCGGTCAGGTTGGGTTCCAAGAGCCGACATTGGCCGCCAAATCCACGCTGGGAGCAAACGATTACAATTCTAAATGATTCCAAGAGCTCAGGTATCGTGACGAAATTTCAAGGCCAGAGCGCCACCGGGCTTGTCAAGCGTGGCAGGATGAATAAGCGGAGGGAAGGAACGCGGTTCCACCTGCACAGCGTTTTCTGAAGCACGAAACACGTCAGCGAGCACGCTCCTGAGAACGAAGGAAGAGCCGGTTTCGAAGAAGCCAGGACAGAGGTCCCCGTTGTGATCCTTGTACCCAAACGGGGTTGAGCCAAGGCCGAATTGACCGACCGAGAATTGAGAGCATGGGCAGTAGACACGCCCATCAAGTTCAACGGGCGGTAATGACAAGTGAAGATCAAAAGAGGACCACGGCTCCGATACGTATCGAGTACGTTAAATACGTTAATATTACAATGAACGTACAAACGATCGCGCGACGGCGAATCGGAGGCAGTTTAATGAAGGCAATCTTATTCCCGTGCAAAAGTGACGGGAAAAAGCTGTTGCCTGGCAGGGGGAAATTAAGGAGAATGATTCAAGGGAGAGTCATAGAGGGATTTGGTCATACACTTCGGATGATGAATAGTGACCATCGACGGCGGTTGGAGACGGAAGCGAGAAGAGGTGCACCGACCTGTGCGGAGAATCGGGATGATGGACGGACGGACGATGGAGGGCTTCGGATGCGGAGACCGCGCGATCTAGAAGAGTAAGATTGGAATTAGGTTGGATCAAGGAATTCGCGGTGATAAACAATGTGTATTAGACTCGTTGGAACGGTGAGCAGACTGCCTCAAGGGCTGCGGAGCGGAGCTTGTATGTGAAGAGAGAGGCGTGAAGAGAGGAAGATGCGGCTGGATGACACGTGTATGAAATGGAGGATGGTTGTGGTTTCCACGGGTGTCAAAAAGCGAGGGCGTGGGCGAGGCACAAGCGAAGATAGAAACGCAAGAGAGGGATAAAACGCGAACGATTAGTTTGGCAGGGAGGACTCGACTGCGGTGTGGTGGAGGAAGTACACGAGGAGGAGGACTGGAATGTATCGAGATCCAAATGCGGCGAGACACGTGGAGGTCGGAGATAAATCTCAGGGGAGAAGTACCGTTTACGGCAATCCGGGGTGCCACGGCGAGAAATACAAAAGGGGAGCCAAAAAAGGCAAGATGGATCGGATGGGATCGCAAGCAGACATGCACGCAAGGGCGTGGAGGGAGTGATGAGGGGGTTGATTTGGGGTGGCCGGAGTGCGTGGCAGGCAGGGGTGGGCATGGGGGCCCGTGTCTGGGTCTGGGTCGTGTGGGTAGAGGGGATATGTGACAGGACAACGGACAGCCACTGGATGTCCTCTTATACGGGGGGTTTTGGGTCGCACGGACTCGGAAGACCCACTGCAAACAAGTAAACTTGTACGAGTCTAGGTACGTCTCGTTCTTGGGTGGAATTTGGATATCGGGAAATCGGGGAATCTGGGCATGGCAAGATTCGGGGCCGTGGGAAGATACACAGCTGCAGATTTGCATCGTGTCAGCGGGAGCAAGTGAGATCCGTCGCCATCGGGAGATACGGCACGGACGAACCCACTCACTCAGAGTAACTCTCTCCCGCGTTGCCCTACAGTACCGCTCAGATTCGCTCTTCGTCGATTTTTCCTTTTCATTTTTCATTTTTGCGCCTTTTTTTCATTTTTTTTTTCCCTCCTTGGTCTGACACCGTCGCAGAGGTCGAGCAAGATCTGCATCGCAGTGCGCCATCATCGTCACATATCGGCGATATCCCGTGTTCGTTCAACGTTATTATGCCAGTCAATTGACCCGCGCCATCGACACCGCCTCGCAAATTCAATGGCCTCCTCGCATGCCCACCACGCTCAGCCGAATCGCTTCCAACAGTCAAATCAACCTCCTCAGCACGTGTCTCAGAGCGATGTTCGTCTCCCGCCCCTCAGGAGCCTCAATTTCAAGTATCACTCGCCCCATGGGCAGCACGACCCACCACCCGACTCGGCCTACGCCGCCTTCGACGTCAACCAAGACGTCGGCCCATCCACACCCGCTCATCCTCAACCCACCCCAACAGCACTGGCTACCAATGGCAACTTTGCTGGGTTCGGTTATGGTACACCGACGCCGACAGTCCCGCCCGCGTATGTCCAGCGTCAACCCTTTGCTTTTCAGGGCCAGCCATCCCCTCAAGCCCAGGCTCAGCAGCAGCAACACGATCACGACCCATCTGCCTGGCAACAGCAACAGCAGCAGCAACCACAACAACAACATCCACCCGCGTCCGCGCACTCACAGACTTCGTCCCAAGTACATCCTCAAGTTCCGCCTGCCCAGCAGTCATCGTCGTTTGCCCGCACAACACCGCTCGTGCCCACCACCGTCGATTCGCCCGCTACCGCATCCGCGCGCACATCCTCGGCGTTCCGCGCTCCTGCCTCCAAACATCGTACCTATTCCGCTGTGCCGCCATCGCCGTACGCTTCAAACACGTCCAATTCGTATAACCCTTCCTATGCAACCTCGTCCACCTCCAATTCTGCGCCGTATACCCCTTATAACCAGTCCCCACCAGGATATGCAGCTAACTCGTCCTCACCCACCTTTAGTCCTTCCACTTCCCAGTCATATGGCCCTGCCCCCGCGAACGGCGCTCCTGCATACACTTCTCAACAGCCTTATGCAACCCCAACTTCCGCGTTCCCCCACCCGCCTCCTTCTCCCACCCCAACGCCGACTCAGCCACCCCAACCGCACCAGCACGCACACTCCCCTCCTCATTACGTCCCCCCGCCTGCTTCATATCCTTTTGAAGGTGCTAGGTCCAATGCTCCTTACGAAAGCCAACCAGCGGCTCCCCCTGTTCGTGGACATCCTCAAGTCCAAGACTCCAGGTACGTAATCGTCTCCCACCATGTCCTCACCCTCAATCGATTCGCATCTCTCAGAGACTCTCGCGTCTCGATTCCAGATCGCGTTCGTTACACAAACCCCCAGCCAAAAGTCGCCGATGCGCGCATAGAGTCGCGTCACGAAATCTATACTCACCCCGCCCCTGTTCCCGCCTCCGCTCCCCTCGATGCAAGACACTCTCAGCCCTACGAGGCGCGTCCACCGTATGCTCATCAAGCCGATTCCACGCGTCCTGCTACATCTTATCCTCAACCACATGTTTCGGCGCATGTCCCGCCGCAACCTCCGTCCGAGGTAGCTCGCACCTACTCTCAGGAGCAACGGACGACCGCATATACCCAGGATACAAAGTATCCCTACTCCCAATCACATACTTCAGAGCCCGCGGCACGCCCAGGAACCAGATTCTCTCAAGATTCTCCCACTCGACACGCCTACACTTCGGAAGGTCCAGCGCGTCCCCCACACGCACAGGACTCGCGTGCTGGATTTTCCCACGCCCAAGAGCCACATGCAAGTAATAGAGCTCAGTACGTTGCAGAGACGAGGCAATCGTCTGGATACGTCCCTCAAGACACCAGACATGGATACGCTCCCTCGGAAGCCTCTGCTCCGACAGTGTCCTATCTACCGGCCGAACAGAGGCATAGTGGTCCGCCAGCACCACCACCTCCTCATTATGTTCCTGGTGATCAGCGCCCCTCGTTTGGCGATTCACGTTCCGCTGGTACGTATACAGCTGGAAACACCGAGCCGTCTCGTAGCGGGTATGCCGCTCCTGATCCCCCGTCGGTCCCGCCAGTCGTGCCCTCGCAGCGCCCCCCGCCCTCCGCACCACCACCGTCACAACACCAGCTTACCCGACAGAATGGACAACCGCATGGTTACTCGCCAAGTTTGTCGTCATACTCACAGCATACAGTGCCAAATTATACCGGATCCCCAGCATCGAATTCACAACATGCGTCCAATGCCGTCGCACCGCATTCACACCCACAATTGCAGTCTTACATTCCGCCACCGCAATCGACTCCTCATCCGTCCCATGTGCCCCAACCTTCCCATGGTCCTCAGTCGTCGCACACCTCGCATCCACCTGTTCAGGCTGTCCATCCAACACATCCAACACAAGCACAAACACAAGCTCATCCTCATTCGCAAGCACAGCAGCAGATACATCATCCAGAGGGCCCGCGTCCTACATTCGTTTCCCCAGCGGACACCATGCATGCTAGGGAGGCGAGGTTTCCCGTGAATGCTATGGCCGAAGACGAGCGCGAGCGCGAGCGGGAACGAGAAAGGGAGAGAGAGCGCGAGCGCGAAAGGGAACGGGAACGGGAGCGTGAACGAGAACGAGAACGAGAGCGGGAGCGGGAGAGGGAAAGTCAGCGGGAACGGGAACGGGAACGGGAAAGTCAAAGAGAACGGGAGAAGGAACGCGAGCGACTGGCGGAGCTGAGGGAGAAAGAGAGGGAACGAGATCGAGAGAGGGAAGGCGTCGTGCATGAGGTGTTGAAGCACTGTGCAGTGCTTTACAATTTCGCCACTCGCTATGGTAAGTTGCGCATTCCTCTTCTGCTCTGATTATCTTCTTGATTTCTGATCTTCTCGTGGTATACAGCACAACAATCATCGACGCCTCTCGTGCAACCATCTTCGGAGGAGCTCGCGGAGATGACTCACCGTGCTCAAGAAGTCGTTCGACTTCTTGAATCTTTGCGATCACCTTCCTCGGGCAAATTAGCAAACGCATCTGCATCATCGTCATCATCCACTTTACCCCCTGGTTCCGCGCCCCATTCGTCCATCGCATCACCCGCGTTTGGTGATAGGACCCATTCTCATCCCGCACTAAATGCAGGCAGTGCTTCGGGTGGTGCACCGATCGATCTTGACGCGCGTGCGCCCAAACGGCCATGGGAAGAGACGCAGACCTCGAGCAACCTGCCACACGTTTCTCAACTTCATCTCTCGAGCTCGTCTGGCACAGTTCCAGGGGGCGGCCAAACGGCTGCTGAACGAAGTGCTGCCGAGAAAGACATGGAAATCATTCGCACTAAGCGTGCGCTTACAACGAGCTTGGCGGCCGCAGCTGCGGCAGCTGGTGGCACTGGTTCTGTGGCAGGTGCGGTCGGCGGCGCAGTCGGTGGTGGCAAAGGCAAATACAGAAAGAGAAGTGTGAGTACCCTTTTTTTCTGTTCTTTTTTCTTTCCGTGGATCCGAGGGCATGGCTGAATGGACTTGCAACGCTAGCGTGCTACGCCCCCCGGCAAGTGCCATTCGTGTAACATCAGAGAAACCCCAGAGTGGCGGCGAGGTCCGGACGGAGCTCGGACGTTGTGTAACGCGTGTGGTCTTCGTGCGTATCGTCTGTCGTGCTGCGCTCGTTGGCCTCACTCGTCCTCTTTCTCTCGTTCGTTTAGATTATGCCAAACTCGTGCGCAAACGGGAGAAGGTGCTCGCTGCCGACGGCGGGTCTGGAACGGCGATACGCATCGATATGGAGATGCTCCGTGCGTCCGCACGCGCTGCAGAAAACGAAAAAGCTGCCCGGGCGGCTGCCAACGCTGCCAATTCCGCTGGGGGGTCAGGGAAGAGTTCGAGTGGGAACGGAGAGATGGACAAGATGGGCGTGCACACGAGTTCGTTCCAGATCATGTCGATGAACATGAATGTGGACGGCGAGCCTGGGTCGGGGCAGGGGCAGGGGCAAGGAGGACCGTCGCAATTGTCATCGCAGCACCAGACACAAACGCAGACGACGCAGACTCAACAGGCGCCGCCGCTGCCGCAGACTCCACAACAACAGGGGCCATCACAACCCCCTCCCCCACCGCCTCCCGCGAGCTCGGGGACGCCGCATCTCGGACCTCCGCACGGGCAGCATGTACCTGGCGCGTCTTCTTCACAAGGGCCACCTGGACACTATTCGCAGCATGCAGCGCACTCTCACTCTCACTCGCACGCACACGCTCATGGGCCTCCGACGCGGACGCATCACACTGCTGGTCCTCCTCCGCCTCCGTGGGCCACGGCTGGTAAGGCGTATACGCACGAGATCCAGCAACAACAGCAATCGTTTTTGAGGACATCACATTCGGTGTCTAGCGGTGCTTCGCCACCGTGAACTTGTATGTTTTTTTTTGTTTGAAAAATGTCATGGGGCATGCTTTGCCTCTTTGTTTTGTTTTGTTTTTGTCTTGTCACGCAGCTCAATACGGGTGTACCCCCCACTAATGTATGAATTTTGTAGATAATCTGTCATCGACATACTTGTTTGTTTTCTTCGTTTTCTTTACTATTACCAGTGTCTTGGATCTTTGTACATGCGTGGCGTCTACGGGGTTGAGATCTAGCTAAAACTTACAATCGGTTTGTTGAGAATCGAATATCACTTTACCGTGCCGCACCGCACCCCGCTCTGAACCCGACGGGTCCCGATGAAAGATAGGTGTCTTCTGATAATTTGTCGATATGCCGATATGTCGCAACGTCTGCTGTATGATTCATCACATCGATCACGACATTATGGAAAGTTGCTTGTAATGGTTAGATTAGATTAGATTATACAGATTACGATCGTGATTGATCGTATCCACTCACTTTTCGGACATCTCCATCCCGTCGATCATCGGAAAAAAACGTTTGGGGGGTTGGATGATCGATCAGTCGGGAGTCGGGGCTAAAAATAAGGATTCGGTTCTGATGTGATCGTGGCTATCCATCCATCCATCGCATGTCCTATCTGTCCCATCTGCATATCTTTTACATCTATCCATCTGTCTGCATCATACCATGATCGTCGGATCCATCCGAGTTCCTAGTAGCTCGTCTCGTGTGCTCCCCAGATGCGCGTGCGCCACAAGGGTACGCTCCGCACGCAACGTTCCCGAATCATACCCTGTGTACTGTACAAACTTTTACGTTCTATCCAGTCTTGTGTGTGTGCTGTACTGTAGGTACCCCTCCTCTCGTTGCCTTGTCGTTCGCCATGATAGTTCTTTTCCGCGGTCCATCGTTCCTTACTTTCTGCCCTTGTTCCCTAGCCACTTTGTCATTGTCAAATCCGTTTTACATTTGTAGTTGCTACACAATCTCATCATATGCACTTCCTGCCCCTTCCAAATCTCTCTCTCTCTCTCTCATCATCGTGTTCTATGTAATCGAACGCCATCGAATCGAACCCCTCGTTGTCCGCTCTCCTTTCCTATCTTCATCGTCAATTGCCATGATTTTCGAATTATAATATTATTGCTTGCTCAGAGCCCTCTCTCCTCGTCCTCGGCTCTATTCTGAGAGACGCACCATTTGTGGATTAACGCCTACGTATGTACCCCATTTGAAAACTCGCGCGCGTTCCCGAAAGCCGAGCACCGACGCGTCAAACAGGAATGTGTATCCACACGATCGCCGCACCGTATCATTGATCCGCTGGAATCCCGCAACCAAGCCGAGGTCCAGAGTTCCCGGAGTGTCGTAAATATCTATGCTGTGCGCTGAGCTCCAGACTCGTGTCTCTCTGTCTGTGCCTAGGTCGGGGGGATTGGATATTTCAGAGAAATTTGATTACTGTAAAATGGAGACGCGTCGGAACCAACTTGCATCATGATCTTGAACGCGTAGCAAAACGAATGCCTTCGGAACGTCGAGTGTGTGTGCTTACACCGCCTCTCTAGCGGGATCTTGAAACCAGATCCGAGAAACAGACTGATATTTGGTCAGACACACAAGGGAGACGGAGTGGGAGGTAAAGGGTGTGTTCCACGATCAACGCGGAAGGAGGAGCGATTCCGATAGGGCCACGGGCATCCCCGCTAACCCAGTCTCACAGCAGAGTCTGAATCACCCCGCTGATTTGCCGGTCGCGTCGCGTTGGGGACGGGGGCGTGTTTTGTGTCTTCACCACCAGGTTTCGAGGGTGCTTGGCATTCCAAGACGCATTCCTGTGCCATCTTTTGACCGGTCGTTTGAATCCTGTGACGCGAGCTCACCGTCATCGTATACACGCGTACACCGAGCCTAACAAGGGGTCGAGGGACACTACATACACTGGCAGAGGGGTCGAGAGGGGATTGAGCTGGATTAGGCTCAGCCGCGAACGTCGGGAGGGTGTTTAGAGATATTGGATATGCGAGGAGGGAGTGCGGGGGAAGGGGGCAATACCATCACGAAGGGTCCGCTCCGAAGTTCGCGTGGACGTTGTCGACTCAGCGTGCCACTAAACTCCGTCCCAGGTCAGCGATGCGGACGCACGGCATCCATGAGATGGGGCTGCTAACTTGTATCGAAAAGCCTTGTCACGGTGGATCGAGCGAACCACGGCAACACACGCGAACTCAATATCTGCACGCTGCTAGTGGCCACAACAAAAAGAACGTGCAGAGAGGGTACGTGACGGATAGCCAGTTGATCTCCATCGACGCAAACGAACACGAGGGAGTTCGGCGACGCACCCGTCCAACCGGAGAACAAGAATGGTGACGGCCCAGGCTCTTGGCGCCACGGACAAATTCGACTCAGGGGCATAGATAATGGCGAAGGAACGCCACGATGCACGGAACGTCGCTTCGGACAACAAGGCCCCAAACTTGGAACCTGGAACCTGAACCCTAGTTCCTGGGACCGCGAACGAAAAAAATTTCAGCCCTAGACGGAAACGGAAGGCGACGAGACAAACTTGAGTTAGGTGGAGCAGACCGACCTGAACTTAATCTAAACGTTCCCTGTATTGGTCTTGATGCTAGATTGGACTGGTGTACTACTGGCACTCGCCGGCGCGTCCATAGATGTTGAACGAATTCCGCCTTCAAGGCTCCAATATCACATGATGATGCTAACGATACACAATCCTACGTGCGAGACCCTTTGCTTGTTCCTGAATTTCGCCTACTTGAACTTAAGCACGTGCGGGTTCAAGTTGGCGTTCCGCGAGGTCGTCCCCAGGCTTGAGGGTTTTTTTGTCCGCATCAGTGCGTGGCGCGACTAGTCCCCGGCTTCCAGACGTCGTACGATCTTGCTTCCGTTCAGGAACCTGATGGTCGGGCCACACCGCAAAATCTGGCCGTCGAGTTGCATTATGACCATAATCAGGTTCTCGCCTTATTCGCCATCCAAGACGCGATCGCGATCAAGCCGACTCAGTGCCTTTTACAGTAATAAGGCAAGCCGGGCGGGCGTACCGCCGTCCTCGTGGTGCACTGCATTTGGGAACGTGCAGTCTTCGCAGTCTTCGCATTCCCACCGGAGAGGCCAGGGTGGGACGTCGGTCGATGCCAACGCTTCCATACTTACACTAGTAAGAGGAAGACAATTGTCAGCAACGAGTAGTAAAACCTAAATTTGAACCTGCCTGCACAGCCACATCACGCTTTCCAATCGAATCCTCTTGCCGTGCACCAGCGAAGAACCAGGAACACAAGATGCAAGTTCCTTGTGGTTTTTGCCAAATGTCTTCATCCGATATCTGATTGGATCCCCAGTTATCTTTACGTAGTAACGTAAGTGACGCTGCGTACTAGCGACCATTTCTGTGACATTTTCCTCATTACTCTTGATGCCGTGGAGGACGATGCGTTACGTTTTCTTGAAAGACAGGGGGAGTACTACGACGAGCTTGGAAGTACCCTGTTACTTGAATGTAACTCATTGAACCCGCTCCCGCCCCTCGCGACTCGCCGCTACATCCTCGCCAACTTGGATGCAACGCTACACGTGCCGATCTCGATGTATCTGATACTCAGATCCCACTGGTGTTGTCGGGCGAAGAAGAGCAGGCGACGTGGAATGCGATTCCTATTACATTTAGGCACCATGGATGATATGTATATCATCGACGGGGGGAGAGCAAAGAGAGCTCAGTGGAGGCGAGATACGACTCAAGTGGGCATGCGATCTGGCGTTAACATCGTTGATGTTGGATCACATTGACGGAATCGTTCGTCCATTGCTTCATCGAAATTCAAAACTTTGGATTGAAGGTTGCAGTTTACCTTCGTGCTCGTTCGTCATAGGCTATGACAACTCAACCTGTATTACCAGTCAATCTCGAACTAGGGCATCTGTTTGAAACTTCACTATCACACGCACGTCAGTGAAACACCTTTGACTTGGTGGATGAATACTTGAACCTCAGTCACTGGCGTGGTCTTGTTCCAGGTGTTCGGACATGCCAGCTTAGTAGCCACTGTGTTCCGCCACAGAAGATTCAGACTGAGGGGTCGTGTTGGTGGCGTGGCTCATTGCCTCAGGCCACTACCCGCCGGGCAAATATGCTAAGCAGGCGACCTGGACCCGCCGAGTTCGACAACATTGCAGTAGTGCCGCATCTCTTCTACATCGTTGTGTTCGGAGGTGCTTTGTTCCAGACGAGCGATGCAGACGCACAGCATCCATATGTGGGAGATGGGCACCACTTGGTATTGTGCATCACTCGCAGGGTTGATCGAGCGAACGACGACGACGCACGACCTCCGCATTGCCCATATAGAAAGAGCACGCAGAGGGGTATGTGATGGGTAGCCAGTCGATCGCCATCAAATGCAGATGAACACGAGGCTCCGAGTCTGGAGATGCACTCTCCTGCCAGCTGAACACGGGTACCGGCCCAGACTCAGACGCCGCGGACAAGTTTCGAGTCAGGGACATAGAATGGCGAAGGAACGCCACGATGCACGGAACGTTGCTTCGGACAACACATGCCAGGACACAAACCTGGAACCTGAACCCTAGTACCTGGGGCCGCGAACGAAAAAGGTTTCAGCCCTAGACGCAAGCGGAAGGCGGCGAGGTAACTTGAGTCGAATGGAGCGGACAGACCTGAACTTAATCTAAACGTTCTCTATGCTGGTCTTGATCGATAGGCTAGATCGGACTGGGGTGCTATAGCCCGAAGGCTATTAGTACTCGCCGGCGCGTCCATAGATGAACGAATTCCGCCTTCAAGATCCCGATATTACATGATAGATATCCAATGTCCAATCCTACGCGCGAGACCCTTTTCCGTGCGTGAGTTTCGCCTACTTGGAGAGCACGTGCAGGTTGACCGCCGTTCCGTGAGGTCGTCCTCCTTGTTTTCTGTCCACTCCGCTGCTCGTGGAGAGTGCGCGAACCAATACACATCAGGATTCAGTGCGTGGCGCGAGTCTCGGTCTTCCAGACGCCGTACAAGCTTGCTTCTGTTCAAGAACCGAGCGGTTGAACCACACCGCAAATTCCGGCGGTCGAGTTTGGGTGATTGAGTCGGCTTACTCATGATCAGATGCGATCGCGATTGAGGTGTCTCAAGTTCGGCTGCCCGAAAAAGAAACCAGGGTACACCGCCATGCTTGTGATGGGAGTGAGTCTCCACACCGTATCTGGCAACATGCAGTCTTCGCTTCCTGCACTTTCCAATCAAATCCCCTATTCTCGCCGCGCACCGCAAAGAACGAGCATCACGAGGCTTGGAGAGTACTTTAAAAGGCACAGGAACGTGAGGGTCCTCGAAGTTCGTTTCTTCGTGATTCCCGAACGTCTTTATACCAGAAACGATGTCGATATCTCTGAATGCATGTTGATTGGATGTCCAGCTTTCTTTAAAACTCCGCATGATGGCCAGATTAGATGCTTCATCACGTTTGGCGAGGGGCATTGTTCCAGATCTACTACATGTAGCTTGAGTCCAGTTTGGCTTTATGCATACTTGCTCTGCTTCGCCCCGACGGCTCTCACGCCTTCTGTGAAATCGAGTTTCTAATTGAATCTCGAAACTCCAAATTTGTTCGCATTATATCTTATGAAATTGGAAAGTCGAACGCGAGACGACTCACCCCACAGCGGCCATGCGTTGAAATCCCCCCTTGCGCCGCAGCGGATCACAGTGGTTGATTCGCATGTAGTGTTGCGGGGGTATGTTAAGTACAGCACATTTCAGCCTCTCGGAATCTGTTAGGCTGTGTTCACCTAGTGACTTGACTACTCTAGCTAGGATAAACAACCCCCGTGCACCCACATTTAATGTGCACTCATTATGGATTAGGCGTGTCACGATTTTTGCGATCGGTTTCAACCTGACTTCTTGGTTCGCCAGTAATAGGTCGTAGCTAGCAGTTGGCCCTTGGCTTCCACGCCGCAACAGATATGAGGTGTGACCCCGTCCTTGGCATGCTGAAACATGACTCGAACGGCGGTATTCAATTTAAGCTCGATATCATGGACGGTATGCTTGATGCGCGATTTGACGGCCTGAAAGATCATCAAAAGCTAGCCAATGAGCGAAGGGTGTTTGGCATGACCTCCCAGGGTGCCACAAGGCTGTTCGGATGCTGAATGGCTCGCTTTCAGAGCGGTTCCACATAAGTCTGAAGCACGGGTGTTTTGGGATGCCATGGATAAGGCACGGTCAGTCAGACTGCACACGAGGCGCACATGTCGTCTCACCCTGGAGTACCCGGCATGTCCTGTGACATAAATTCTGAAATACACGGCTCAAGTGGGGCGATTGACAGGCTTTGGGAGATATGGAAGATTGGGCTGAGAAGGGCTGGACCCGGAGTACAAAATGGATGATACCGGAGGGGATGTTGACCATGCCATGGGCGCGTACGACATTGGTGATAATGGGAATAGGGAATAGGTTGGCGCTCGGAGACATTAGATATCGCACGTTGTAAATTACAGGCGCACAAAGCGAGATCATTTAGCAGCTTGGGAATGACTTGTTGGAGTGCCGTAAACAATGTTCGCAGGAGTCCTCCCAGGAATTGAGTTTTGGGAATTGAGAGATCTCGCTGCCTCATCAGTTCGAGGTGTCAGCGTGAACATACAGTGACAAAACATCCATGATGCATGATAATTAATTATGAACGCCAATCGGGTCGTCCCGGGTTATGGAGAAGATAGAGATCCGGATCGAAACCGCATCAGACAGATGGGAGTAGAGATGAAGGCGGGACAGTCGGCGACCGAAGAAAATGCATCCGAGTCAAACTCCGTTGGGACCCGAGTCGAAGAAGCTGAGTGATGCATTGTTCTCGGGTCTCCGTTCCTTCACGAGACGGGGTCGCCCGCCGAGTGCAAACGAAAGTAAAAACAGATGGGAGAAGGTAACCTTGCTTACACAAGCACCGACGTTCCCATCAACTACGCTTCACTAACCATCACACCCATCAAACGTCTTCCGGAAAGTTTTTGAGCCGAGTAGAGGGATGTATACAACCTATGTTCGTGCAGCACAATCTATTTCTTCAAAACCTCTAAACCTTCACCAAGCGAGCGCGACTATTTATCCACCCCTGCCGTCAGTCACCTTTTTACACTTTGCGAGGCACGTCATGGCTGGGGTATTCACGCAGGCGTGTTTCAGATTGTATCGTAGATTGTTGAGAGCCCACAGGAGGCTCCCGATCGAGATGCGTTCGCTCGGAGATGCATACGTCAAGGATGGTAGGTGACACCGTAATTGCAATCTGCTTGTTTCGTCGATTTTGTTCAAGTTTACTCCATCAGAGTTCCGTCGTCACCGAGAAGCTACGAATCCGGTCCATGTCATGGGTTTTCTGACTCAGTGGAAGATGTACCTGGACGAACTACCGCATGACCCGAGTACCAAGAACTTTAAAAAGCTCGATCCCACCGTGTTCGAAAAGGTAAATTTAAAAGCCTCGTGTCATCCCCCGCGGACGACCGTTCACCAATTTAATCGTTTAGATGTCTGCGGAGCAGATGGGACAATTGTACGAGCTCATGCATGCGTCGAAAGATATTTGGAAGCCCGTCAATGAAGACGGGTCTGACTCGGAGCATGGAAAACCCTGATCGTGTCTACGCACAATAGTACCTCGTGTACATTTAATCATCTAGCCACAGAATGGGGATAACAGATAGCGCGAGAAGGATGGCCACCAATTGTCGGCCCGACGTGGGATTATCATGGCAGAGCGATATAAAGCGCGCTAAACAAGTCCCACTATCACCACAACATGTCCCAGGCAGCGGTCAGTCCGTAGTGTCTTGTATTCCTGGCTGGAGATGACTTATTAAACGATGACAGTCTGTCCCTTCCAACAATCAGCCGTATTCCGATCTCCCCCCTATCCTTTCCCGGCTGTTTGAAGCCAAGGCACGCAAAGGTGCAGTGATCCTCTGCTTTCTGCGGTCTCTCTCACTCAGCCTCGTTCAGGCCTGAGCTTCGAGAAGTTGGCAGAGGCTATCGGAAGGGACGAGATCTGGGTCGCTGCCGCCTTTTACGGCCAGGTGCGGTTTCGTGCATGATCATCGGCCCATACGATTAATAACTAGATCCTTATCGTCTTTTCACGCCTCAGGCAAAATTGTCTGCGGAAGACATCGAAGCACTCGCACGCGTACTAGAGGTTCCCTTGTTGTCCATCCAGAACGAGCTGGGTCCTCACTGGTGGCCAAATCGCGGTCTTGGACCTGTTCCCCCGACCGATCCTGTCATCTACCGTTTGTACGAGGTGAGGCCGTTTCCTGTCAAACAAGTACTGCCATACTCAGTCCATCTCTCTGCGATGCCTATAGAGTGTTTTGGTTTACGGTCATGCCATCAAGGTACGTGATGACTCGTGCTCTTCCCAACTTTCCCGCTCATATACTGCGTGACCCCAGTCTGTCATTCACGAGAAGGTACTTGGTGCATGAGTACGTATGTAAACGAACTAACATTGTGCCCCACAGTTTGGTGATGGTATCATGTCTATGATTGACTGCAAGGTCAATGTGACCAAGAAACCCGATCCAAAGGGCGACCGTGTAGTTCTCACGTTCGAGTGAGTTGTTGAGTTGCTCCATTTCTACCGTTCTCACAGCGGTGACTGCGAACAGCGGAAAGTTCTTGCCCTACGCCAAGTGGTAAATCGATCGTCTCTTGTAACACATCGAACATGTGTAATCGTCAGCCACCAAAATGTTCTAAGTTACCATACCATGCATGCGTCATTTCCGGTCAGACCGATCGTCTGAGCCAATGTTTATGTGAGATCCCTATTTCGGTCTGAGCCAGCCACGAATATATACGATCTGGAACGAGGTCAGCTTCCCTCCTTTTCACACTCATTCTCTATCTTCATGTCGACCTCATCGCCCGAGACTGATCACCATGCTCCCTCGTCCGGTCGAGAGTCTACCGAATCCCTTCTCTTTTCTTTACCATCGGATTCGTCCGACGTCCAGACAGAAATCACACCACCCACTTCTCCAACAGCGTGCGAGGGAAATATATACACGCCGAGAGATATCCTCGACGCCTCCCGTCGACTCGCACAGACACCCGCACTAGCGACCTCGGCTCTGCATGGAGACACGACTCCGTCCGCCAAGGCCACCAAACAGCTTCACCACCACCACGCACCATCCAAGTCCTCCGTCAAGGATGAAGCAGGCTATGACGCCGACGGGGATGGGGACTGCGATGTGGATGATGGGCACGACCAAGACGCACGTACTGGGACAAGCGACGAGCCTATCACCACGACTCGGCTATGGACGAGGCCCGTCTCTCGCACGCACACCCAGGGGGGCCGGCGCCCCGCGTTCCCTCGCATCGACACACGACAGCACAGACGGGTCGCGAGTATGCTTACACCAGCAGACCTAAAAACCGCCGCCGCTGCCAACACCAACGCTAGCGTCGACGCGGAGTCCTACGAGCTTCGGCAGCGCTCGAAACCGAGGCTGGGACCAACACCAAAACGGGGATGGAAAGCGACAGACGCGGAGCCCGTCGGTCTCGGGATCGGCTTTCCGGATGACCATCCTCTGCGGGCGGGCCGCGCGTTTAGTATGCCTGTTACGATGATGGCAGAGATGCCGCCTGTCTCGGCCTCTGCGCCCGTTCTATCTCCAGCTGAGGACCCTGGATCACCGGAGGGGCAGGAGGCCAAGGCGTACCAGCACCATATGCACCAGGAGTCACGGTACCAGGAGCGACGGCGGTTCGAGTGGCTTTCCTCCCCGATCAAGTGGAGGAGAGAGAGAAAGACGTTGTCAGTGTCGATGACTAGGATGACCGCAATCACAACCGCAACCGCGACGCAGGCTATTCCGAGGTGCGACGAGACCGACCCGTTCGGCGAACCCAAAACGTCCGCGTTAGTGGCGGTCAAGTCTGGGTTTCCCACCGCCAAGACAGAGGTTGAAGAGGGTCGGATCGCATTTCAGCCCGGGGACCGTGTAGGCGCAGCGTGACAAGCAACCATGACTCGGATGCGTTCCGTTCGATGCTAGACTCAACAACGCTTTTTTCACGTATCCTAAAAAAATCTCATAAGTAGCTTCGAATCCACCGTGACGCCTTGTTTCACTCAAGAGCACTCATTTATGTAAAAATGATGAATGGTAAAAACGTTACTGTGTAGACGAATGTTCACTGGCACATGATGGGATCCCCGGTCGAGTTGAAGATACTTGCAGATGTTTTCTTCTTCACTTTGTGCAATAATATCGCGAAACTTGGTGTTCCGTCCTCGTAGGGAGCGCATACCAAAGCCGATACATACAAGACCACTGGAAGTGAGGGGTTGATGGAGAGACTCGGGAATAGAGTGAAAGAAGCGCCATCTCCAATATCGTTGGCCTTGAAATTGACGCGTACCCGATAAAAATCGATGTTCAGGCTGGCGGAAAGCACGCCGAGAACGTAGGGACCAAAGGAACGGTTGCATGAGTGAGAGATGACATAGAATGCAACCTTCCGCAGACTGATAAAGTGATGATACAACTTGAACGGCGGCGAATCTTCGGTGGAATATTATGTAATGTAAATGTTCGGAAACCTCAGGCTCTCTAAGATCGTGGTCTGCCGGAAAATCATGTGGGCCTGGCGCAGATTCAAGAACAGGTCAGCTGGAGATTCTAACCCTCCCCGTAGCATCACTGTACTACACAGTTCCGTCACGTCGGGCTCCTGGTACCAATGGCCCCCCCGTTTTTGCGATCTCAAACGCGAAATTGTCTCCGCAACGTCAGAGGAGCGCCTCACGGCCGCCTGGAACGACATTATCGTAGAGCTAGCTAAACGGGCCGACGAAATCGCGAAGGCTGGGCCAGACGTGAGTGCGCTATTGATAACTAACTTCGTGGTTGATATTGTGTTCATGGACAGTTCATTCCCCAAGTCAACTTCGCAGACTTGGAGAAGCTGACCACCGAAGAGATTGACGTCATCAGACGTAAGGGTTCTGTCGTCATTCGCGATGTCGTCGACACCAAAACAGCATCTGGATGGAAAACGCATCTTGATGAATTCGTCAAGGCTAATCCCGATGTTGAAGGTTGTATCCTAGTCACCTAGTGCAGTCAACGTGTTCTTTGACCTTTTTTTCAACCTTTGCATCGGCCAGGCATCCCCTCGGACAACAAGCAGTTCTTCCACCTTTAGTGAGTCATTTGGTCATAGATTACTTTACGTATTGCTGAACGACGCCTCAGCTGGACGCAGCCACAGGTGCAAGCTCGTGCTCATCCAAACGTCTTGGCAGCTTGTGCCTGGCTCAACAACTTGTACCACGTGCGGTCCGGAAAGACGCTCGAAGGCGTTGACCTTTCTGTCCCTTTGGTATATGCAGATCGCTTTCGTATTCGCCACCCCGGTGGTCACTGGGGCGACTTCCCACCTCACGTAGACAGCGGTTCAATCGAGCGATGGGAAGATAAAACCTTCCGTCGCTGCTTCGAAGACATCCTAACTGGCAACTGGCGCCAGCATGATCCTTATGAGCTCGAGCACCGTTTGGACGCACGCAGCTCGTTATACGGACGACCAAATCAATCGACCATTTTCAGGGCCTTCCAGGGATGGCTGGCGATGAGGTTCGTTTACCAAGTCTCGATCATCGTCTTAGTGGCGCGTCGCTCACCCAGTTTCTTAGCGAAACAGGGCCAACTGAAGGAACCCTCCGCGTTTTCCCCGATGTTCAGCTGTCAAACGCGTACACTATCCTCCGCCCGTTCTTCCGCCCAACCGTGCCTTTAGACTCTGCCGACATCCTCGACGCCAAGAACTGGAAGTTTGGTGAGCTCGTTTTTTCCCGTTGTTGTTTCGGGCGATCATCGACTGAACTCTTGGTCTAGACATCTCCACTCCGGACTTCCCTGGAATATATCCTGCAGCAAATGGCGGGTACCTGGGTCCTCGGCCGACGCCCCGACTTCACCCACACCTTCACCTAGAAAAGACGATGACCTCCGTCCCGAAAGTCAACCCAGGCGACATGGTCTTTTGGCACTGTGTAAGGACGTTATCTCAACTTCGCTGAATGCATACCTACCATATCTATCCAGGATGTGGTACATTCGGTCGAAACAAAACACACTGGTACTACTGATTCGGCAGGTGAGACTCTGATTAGTTCACATACGAACGTCATTTTCCTCTTGTAAGGCGCTCAACGGGACTTCCGCGCAGTGATGTACATTGGTGCTGTCCCGAAGACGCCCCAGAACATGGCGTACGTCGCCAAGCAGGTCCACACATTCCTCGCGGGAGAGAACCCACCCGACTTCCCGAAGCGTAATACAAAGACGAGGCTAGTTGGGCTTGGGACAGAAGCAGACGTGAAGGACCCGATTAGCAGGATTGCGATGGGGCTTCCCACCGCTGTCGAGGTTGTATGATTCAACGACGTTGTCATGTACTGCTGTATATCATGATGTACTATTATTTTTATCGTTTAAGTGATCAACGCCCACTGGCACGATGAGTTCTGATCCGGTCGAAATACAACGTCAAAACTCCGCATTTCAGGTCCCTCTAGAGTCTAGACTCTGGATCAAGTGTAGTCTCCCGTAGTAGGGAGACCCTTGAGTAGGAAGATGGTCGTTATGTGGGATGCAACGGTTCCAAGCACAGATTTCACCCGATGCCCATGCAACAAGGCACTCATCCAATGGCAGGCGAATACTGCTTACGAGGTGGAACTGTGCTCGAATCCACCACAATAATATTAATCGAGGTCGACTTCCATGCCAGATCCGAGTCCTGACCCGGCCGATTCCCGATATTTTCCCCAAAATGAGCGTGCATTTGCCGAATTTCTATTTTCGGACGGACCTTCCATCAATCCATATGACGAACGCTGCGCTCTTCAAGTTCGCTCACACTTCTACGTCAAGGCTGTCAGACCCGAGCAATGCACGAAAGCTCTTCAGAAATAAAGGTTTGATTTGTGGTCGATGCACTCAGCAATTCATCGCAGGTTCTTCGACCCGCTCTCGGAGGCATTTCACCGTCCTCGCTTTTGAAAGCTCCGCAGACGATACTTGTGCGGCCGTCGTGACATCGTCGAGACAGATTCTTTCCAACGTAGTCATCAAGCAGCACGACTTGTGCGTCTATGATCCGTCTCTCCGCGAGTCTCCGTCTCTTCACGCGCACTTAGGCATGAAAATTTCGGCGGGATTCATCCCACAGTGGCCATAGAAGGGCACCAGCGCAACATGGTGAGACTCAATTCGTTCAACGCGACTACTTGAACTAATAGGGGTCAAACGGCTTAGCCTATTGCTGTCCAACGAGCACTTGGCGAGGCAGGCACGCCGATACACGCCATCGATGGCATTGCTTTCACAAGGGGACCTGGTCAGTCCAAATAGTCCGTATACGTACTGTTGTAGCTCATACGAATGTACTAGGTATTGGTGGTTGTCTCAGCGTTGGATCCAATGCTGCCAAGACACTTGCTGCAGCCCTCGGAAAACCGCTTGTTGGTGTGCATCACATGGCAAGGTTTCTTTTTCACGCATCTTGAAACCCGTTTTCTTATTACACCCATATTACTTAGCAAGCGCACGCACTCACACCACTTCTCACCTCGCCTCCGGAAGAGCGACCTCGGTTTCCGTTCCTGACACTGTTGATATCCGGTGGTCACACTCTGCTCGTGCTCGCAACATCTCATTCGTCGTTTCGGATCCTCGCCAACACTGTCGATGAAAGCGTTGGGCGCACTTATGACAAGGTGGCTCGGATGTTGAGGATGCCATGGGGCACAAGAGGACCGGCTGCCGCCCTAGAGGAGTTTTGTCGTCAAGAGACAAACGATCAAACTGTCTTAGAGATCCCACAGTTCTCAGTCCCTATGCCTGGGGAGTTGGCGTTTTCGTTCAGCGGTCTGCATTCTGCAGTGGAGAGGCATATATTTAGGTCCAATGCTCCCCTCACTGAAGCGCATCGACGCGCTCTCGGGCGCGCATTTCAGGACGGGGCAATACGGCAACTTTCGGACAAGCTCGTACAGTGCCATTCCATGCTGCGAAAAGAGGGATTGGACATTCGACACGTGGTGGTCAGTGGTGGTGTTGCGAGTAACTTGTTCTTGCGGGCCAGGTCTACATGTTTCTTTTTCTTGCTTCACACGACGCATGTTGACGGTTGGTGTCATAGGCTCAGGGATGCGCTAGCCGAGTATATGCCTGAGCAGAAGATATCGCTAATCTATCCCCCAGTCGAACTTTGCACAGGTATGCCTTGTCTCTGCTCACCGTACGATCTAATATTCATCATTAGATAATGCGGCAATGATTGGTTGGGCGTCTTTGTATAGATTCCTTGCTGGCGACAACGACGACTATTCGATCGACCTCCGATCTAAGTGGAGTATCGAGTCACTTTTGGATTATTCGCATCCACTACGTACATTATAATCAAGATGGTCAGTGGTGTGGATGTATTTGTGTGGAGGTGACCTCCAAGGCTTGCGGGAGTGATTTCCACGTGTTGGCAACAATACTTGTAGGTTTAGACGGAAAGCAAATCGTGAGTGGATGAGGTTAGGTGCTGTCAAGAGAGCAACAGAGACGCTGCTGTTGATAAGGAAAGAAATGTAAGGGGGATCGTGTATGATCATGTCAGCACCTAGACGTATCTACACTGTCTACACATGAGTTCGGCCTGACCCACCCTACTATGAGCATGAAAACTTATAGCCATTGCCACCTAGGGCACCATGATCTCCGGGTTGGTACATAATACCAATTAAACTGGCGATTCACCAACACCGTATCCGAGTCCACCCACTACCACCGCCGAGGAGGGTCTTGTCTAGCTAGAGGATGACCGGCCCTGCTCAACGGGCAGTGCCAGCGGTTCCATCACCGTTGTCTCAGGCTCGTTCCCACTAGCAGACGTTAGTACAACTCCGAGTCTTCCCTCTTTCCATTTTGGGCTGACCTTCCATTAACAAAATCGCAACTCGGATTCTTTCCAACTGTACCAACGTGAAACAACTCACCGCCAACTCACCGCACTCTTTTTGCAGTGTTATGGATCTATCCATGTGCATGATCCATCACTGTTTCACAAAGCATAGCTTCTGGCGTACTCACTCCTTTCCCAGGTGACAACAACGTCGATGCAGGTTCCAGTAATTCCGCTCAGAAACTAATGCTAGTGCTGAATTCTACTCACCGCGCAGGCGAAAGCCTTCTGGGGCCTCAGGCTTCGTCACGAGCGACACCTTCAAGTGGAACTTCATGAACGAACTTGCCTATGTTGATCGGCTTCTTCTGGAACTGGCGGTGCAACCCTTCTTGCACCCATCTCACTGCTCAGGCGGAAATCAACGAGAAGAGAACCTCACGGCGACCATTTTACCGCGCCACCAAGACAACACTGGCACGTGTGAGCCTATACGACTCGGAGTGTCTCGCATACGACCTCATGAAGGCAGGATAGACATATGTCGCGAGGAGTAGACTTCTGATATCCTGAAATCGGCAAAACCTGGAGTTCGGGGAATGGGCGATGAGACCTACTGTAATTACCCGACACCTTGGTGAGGACGCAATCCCTGAATTAGTTCGTAACATGTCGTTCAAAGGATGGGCCATCCGTAGTTAAGCGGGCTCTCAGATCTCAAGATCTCTTATCTCTTATCTATCGTTTCTCCGGACACAATCAAGCGAAGTACCAATGCTAGTGCAGGTAGGTAATAATATATGCTGATCTGAACTCTCATCGCCTCGTCAGTACAACTTATATAATAAAGCGAGAACCCACTGGTAGTAGTTGAACCCTCTCTGGCCTCTCTCACCTACTATTCTCTCCCCGAACGCGCAATGGATTCTGCTCTGCAAACCAACTTGGAGGCCCTTCGGCTGAATAATTGTATATCCCGTGCGCTCATTCTTATTTGAACACATGCACCGTGTCTCTGAGACGGAGTCGCAGTTGTGTTGGTCACCACTATCATATACGATTACAGTAATTCCATCTTGTACATGTTCAACTTTTGTTCTGATTTCAATATTTCCAGTCCTCACGTTTTCGAGAGAGGTATCTCATTTTTATTAAAAAAATTACACGAACCTCACTTTGAACGATGGCTGGGAAGATACAGTACATCTGGGTTCGAGAACAATATTTATTTATTTTTCATGTTTCTGACGCGAGACTACAGAACAAACCTTGGACCCTGGTGTCTACGCTCTTCGTTATTGTCCGTTTGAAATTCACCAGTGGCTATTGCCATGATGACACCGTACTGCAATGCTAAATCATTACTACAATGCACATAACAGATTCGATATTTCGGACTCTGTGGCTTTATGTATGTTCAGGGTTGTAAAATATCATCCATCCAATACTCACTCTCCCAACTCGGTTCATCAGGATTAGTTACTTCTGTATGTCCAGGATTCCAAAAGGTTGTGTCGGGATAAACTGACTCATAGATTTGAAAGTCGAATCCTCGTTTCTACCTGGTCCAGCAAAAGTGAGTTTTCCTCCTTTTCTCCTTCACCGACCACTGACTCGCGGTGATCACCTGAAGTTGTGAGTCTCCGTTATTATTACTTGTACTACTCTGTCTGGAAATTTGCTCACCCATTGTGCAAATGAACAGTTGTAAGTATTCCCTCCTTTCGTTTCATAGGTATGCTGGGTTGAGAGATAATTCCAAGGTGGGGTTCTCCAGCTCATCAGTATGTGGATGATTTCTGTATATGTTTGCATCGCCGATCGTGAGTATGGGCCATCTTGATAACGTTGTTCACCTGGACAACAAAGGCAGTGATTAATCACACTGATTTCAGTTGTGATGATCCTACGCATATGGGCGATGTACAATCGATCAAAGATAATCCTCGGCATACTCCTCACCTCCTATCTCGGGGAAGTCATTGTCTCGGCTACTTCAAACATTTTCTACAGCAATCCAAAGAATTTCGTAGGTATGCAGAGTCGGCGTCGATAAGTGATGTGCCATACTGATGAGACCTTACCCAGACTTAACGATTGTCACTCAGGTCTTGGATCTCTCGTTCTGCTCGCTGAGTGGCCTATCCAACGGCTGGAATGAAGCGAATAACCTCTCCCAAGTGGCGCATGCGAGTGTGATGTTCACGCTAGTGATCATTCAATTTACGAGACGCTCGGTTCATATGTACAAAGCTACGAAACAGTGGCAACTCGGCCCACTTATCAATCTACTGGTCATGGAAGGCATTGTTTACTTTTTTGCGTACGTCCTCTTTGTCCCTTTTGTCCATTCTAGCGCTCCAATATGGATATGGAGCTAACATGTACTTTCCGTCGCAGCATCCTGATGTTGAGTCTCCTCCGCAGTTTAACTGACTTGGCGGCCGTTTCAACAGCGGGTCCGAAAATTGTACCTTTTCTCCTCGCGGACTATGTTCCTGTATCCACGCTTACCCCGCGATTCATCTTAAACATGCGGGAAATGTATGCGAGCAGAAGCACCAGTGTTTACGGCGGAAGAGGGCATGGGATTGACACGGGGTTTGGCTTATCGGCTTTATCTAGCCACGGGGCCACCCGTTCGTCCACCGCATTTGCGGATGGCGGGGAAAGGGAGGGATTGGGGCATGTTAGCGAAGATATACAAATGGAAAGGAGAACGTCATAACTTCATCAGGATCAGCTGTGCAAACTCTGCGCCAACAATGTCGATATCCATGCATCGTAGCACTGTTACTCGCCGCTGGCTACTCATAATATGTTGTAGAAGTCTGGACGAATTTTCTTGTTGGCGAATACTGTTCAAATCAGTCGAAGAAGGCAGCAGATAGTCCAGCGCTTGAAACGCACGCATCGTAGCACCAGCCTCCATCACAATGAAAGTATGATCTGGGAGTCGGGACAGCGACCCTTGGGATAAACTTCGTGTTCATTGGCTGGCAAGTTACGTATGTGCGATTTTGCAAGCTTGAGTCCCGGAAATCCCCGTATATCGATACAACGAACAGATGCGTACATCCACAAAATAGAAGTGTAGAAACAATGTCATGAGTGAAGAAATTGTAATAGAACAGAGGCGCCACGCCATCTACCGACGTGGATGAAAGAAACCCACGAAGTGAAAGACGCACCAAATTTGCGAACATGCTGCCTCTTCCACCCGAACGCCCAGTCGTCGACGTCAGGCGTGTATCGGTGACCGAATATTAGGTCATTCTCGACTTCGATGATGACCCATGCTTCTTCGAAAGCCACCTGGTGGAGTCAGGCCATCGGTCCGGTCGTCCGGGGCTGGCTACCATTATTAGCCGGTATTCGGACGCGCTCAAAAAGTCACGGCATGGCGTTGGATGGAAGATAAGCTCGCATGGTACCGATCTGTCGCTGCGATGATTGCATGTTCACGGACGTTGATGAACGAAAGGGTGATCCCACCTACCTTACAGTCCCTTTGTGTGCGATGACTGCCGTGCACTGACATGCCAAGGGTGCAGAATCGTATCATCCCCATTAGAGGCTCAATGCGATTGGATATAAAGTTAGTCCGGGTTTCGAATTTCTATGGGCAGCTCAATAAATGACCAGGGTAAATAATGCCTTCTTGTGGGTAGTCTGCTAAGGAGAGGACGATCGAGGGATTCGAAAGTTCAAGCTCAAGGGGGGGAGCCGCATCAGGACCGTTAGATTGCCGTTAGAAAGAAGTCAACATTGCTCAACAGGGCAGGACACCAACGGTCGAGCCCTTGTCCAGGATCCGAATTGTCTGACCCACTTCGCAAAACCAGCTCAAGCCCTTGTCAAAAGGTCCAAAGCCCTTAGCGACCGGATATTTGAGCTGCCGTGCGAATGAGGTATAGGGCAGCGCCTGTACGTGCAGATGCAGATGGTTCACGCTGTTGAAGGGGGGTATATGGAACCCCATCCTAGGATCGTTTGTCTTGGGTGAGGTTGGAGAAAATGAGAAAGTACCCACTTGCGACGATTGAGAGGTACCTGAAGCTTGTCTAGGATGTCGTGCCCAATTTTTTCCATGCGCCTGACTTGAAAAATCATATGTATACCCATTAAGTATTAGGAAGAGTGAACCGAGTTTCGTACCCATTTTGGCGTCTTTCTGGGTCAGATCCTTCACGCTGTCTGTGGTAGAAACTGTCACAAACAGCTGCTGGAAACTGGCTGATGAGGGACGCACTGATGTGAAGTTTGGGTATGAGCTGGATATGGTGAACGGATGCAGGACGATGGTCACGGAAAGCAAGAAAGTCTGCGTCCTGGAGGGGCATTTGTATTCATCGACTTGCCTGTCGAAAAACGCTCTTACCTCCCACACGATATCGAACGCTTGGCGATTGCTGGTGCATGCTTCGCAGAAAATGCAACGTTCAGCGCCAATCGTACTACGATGTCGTTGGGTTTTTGCACAGAACCAACCGGGATCTAGGAGTAATGATAGAGGCATGCGAATAATTTAAGCCACATCCTCATGACGACTTTAGGCGCCAAAATAACCAAAAAAGGAAATCTTAGGCCTCCAGCGCGCCCGACGTCCAGTGCCGTGCCGTCACTGCTGAGTACGTCGTTGCACGACCCCCGCCCGCCCTCGCGATCGCCTCATGAACCATGTCGACGTCCCCAGACACCACGCAAACGACCTTGTTCGGCGATGAGTCCATCCCCGCCACGGATGCCACGTTCGACATCTCTCTTCCTCCCATCGCTGACTCTCCTGCCGAGTCGACAGGCTGCCCGCATATAACCACCCTTCTTGCGAATCCACATGCAGCTGACGGCCTGCTGAACAAGTACAAGACCGTCGTCGCCTGGCACGCACGCAGGATACAGGATACCACTTCACCCGCAAAACGGCGAAAGGTTCGTCGTGTATCATATGTGCTGCATGCGCGCGTTGCTGATGTACCATCACACGACTAGGTCTCCATTCCCACCTGTGATGTCTGCAACGCGACGTTGTCTCGACCGTTTGCCTGTCTGTCCTGCTCCTTTGCAGGATGTTGGCCTGGGGGACATGCTACCAATCACCTCCACGACTCCGGACATCCTTTTTGTACGTCCGTCTTGTCGCTCGCCCAGACGGTCTCTGACCCCCCGCCTCGGCGCATACACGCACCCCTCTTACGCATACAGGCGTCGATACCCGGTCGGGCTCTGTCTTTTGCGCCGAATGCGACGATTTCGTATGCGATTCTGTCATAGACGCGCTTCATCTATCCACAGTCATCATCGTCGAGGAAAAAATGACGCGGTTCCAAAGTGAGAGTCGTTTTCCCCGGTGATGTACCCCGACTCACTCACGTCGATCTCAGACGCGAAAAAGACACGAGAGCCTTATCAGCCTTGGACGCCCACCGAGGCAGAGTCTGCGGCACTACAGGAGGCTACCATCCTCCCTTGCCAAGGTACGTCTCTTCCCTGCTCGCTGCGCAGCGTGGATGCTCGGCTCAACTGGTACTCGAGGTCGTCGCGGTCTCCTCAACCTCGGGCAGACTTGTTTCCTCAACGTGATCCTCCAATGCTTCATACACAATCCGCTTCTACGAAATTATTTCCTCGGTGACAGGCATAACACGAGGTTGTGCAAACACACAGATTGTACGTGCTGTGAAATGGACAGTTTGTTTTCAGAAGTAAGTGGCCTGTTGCGATCACTGATCCTACTCATCATGCGTTATTTCCCGGATCGCCCTGGAATAGGTATACTCTTCGAACCAAACGCCCTTCGGACCGACTTCGTTCCTGACCACGACATGGAAAGTCTCTGCAGAGATGTCAGGCTACTCCCAGCAAGACGCGCACGAGTTCTTCATCACCGCGCTCAACGAGATCCACAGGACGTGCCGCGGCTCGACCAACATTTCATGCAACTGTGTCATCCACCAGACGTTCGCGGGGCAGCTGCAGAGCGACGTGACGTGCGAGCGGTGTGGTAACATGACAAGCACGGTCGATCCGATGTTTGACATCAGTCTCGAGCTGAGGGGGAAGGAAGGGGAGGCTACTGGCGCGGAGAATACGTTGGCGGGGTGTCTGAGGAGGTGCGTCGACCACCCGGCGCGCGAGGAAAAACCTGACTCCCCTTAGGTTCACCAAGCCGGAAAAGCTCGGTGCGAAGGAGTACAGTTGCAGTAAATGCACCAAGGCGCACGAAGCGGTCAAACGTCTGAGCATACGCAAGCTGCCCCCCGTGCTTAGTTTTCAATTCAAGGTGCGCCCCGTTCGTTTTCGATTTCATGTGGTTGTGCCTGGTGGTGACGGTGGTGCGGATTCGGGACGTTTGAATGGCTACGCGGGCGTTTTCCACAGCGCTTCGAGCACAAGACGTCGTCGAAAGCAGCCCCGCAAAAGATCGACACGCCAGTTCGGTTTCCGGCTACGCTCAATATGGCGCCGTTCACGACGCTCGTGATGAACCAGCGCGAGGGCAAAGACGGGGATGGGTCCACGTGAGTCCTCCCATGCAAGTTGTCGTTTTCCGGTCCTTTGTCACCATCGCCATCACTATTGCGTTACCGCGGTGGCTGACAACGGGGCGTACATGCACGATAGATACCCCGGACCGGAGGCGATGTACGAGTATGACCTATTTGCGGTGATCAACCACGAAGGGCAGATGGACAATGGACATTATACGAATTTTGCGCGGTTTCGGGACGAGGTGCGTCTTGATCGCTTTTCACATCGCGGAGCCGCTGACATGAGCATATACAATCAGTGGTATCGCTTCGACGACGATAGGTGCGTGTTTACTCGCAGGGATGGCTGGAGACGAGGACTGACACGATACTCTCAGAGTGACGCTCTCCAACCTTGGCACGTGCCTCGACTCGAACGCGTACATGTGCTTCTACGTCAAGCGACACCTGGACTACAAGCCGGACATGAAGCCGACGTATCGCGTAGCACGGGATAACGACATTGTGCGCGAGCAAGAACAGGAAAAGCTCAAGGAGATGGCGCGGATGAAGGAGGTTGACGACGCGCTCATGGCGACCATCGCGGGGGATTGAGAACACAGTAAGTAGAGCCAAGCAAATATAGGGAGAGATGACACAGACGGACGAACGTTTCTAATAGCACAAGGTGGTACGATTAGGTGAACAACAGAATGACGAGAAAGACAAGAAAAAGAGAAGAAGAGACAATCTTTAGTATACATATCGCGCAGTTTGTCTAGTGGACTTGGTTCTCCGTAAGAGCAAATTCTGAGTACGTCGCGAGTCGTAGCTCGAGTTCACGAGTATGTATGTACGTATACATATGTGAATGGGATGGGGAATAGCAGGTGGCTAGATAAAAGAAAAAAAAGGGGGAAAGCACGAGTTCAACAACACGGTGAGAGATACAGAAGAAAGACGTGACGAGGACAAGTTCTGTGTGTGTATGTATTCCAAACGACGACTTGGATCGACTAACGGGTTTTCATATCGTGGGAAGGGGTGGCGTGTGGGGCGATTCAGGGAATGATGTCGTAAAGTTCCCCGTCCCGTATTCGGATCTCTACCACCTCGACCTCGTAGTCTGTCATGGAAGACGTAGTGGAGGACCAGGAATTGGAGATGAAACCTTTGGAGCCTGGGGGAGAGGTGGACGCGACATCTGTGGGGGGAAAAGTACAGCAAAAATTAATGCCGATCTGAATGTAAAATAAAAGGACTGACATCGATCCTTGATATAAGGAGGGACGAAGAGGTCCTGTTTGAAGGGCAGCGAAGCCGGTTAGCACCGATGTCTGTCAGGGGCATACGAGAAAGGGGAATGAGAGGACGGACCTGGTTCCAGACAAACCCCTGGCTCTTCTGGATGGTGAGGATGGGTCGGAGGGTGTGAGTGGGGCGGCGGTCGCGCTTGCGATGGCGCCTCTTCACCGCCTCTGGCTCCGGATCTACCGCGCGTTGTTTTCCTTTGATGTCCTTCTTGAACTGGGACTGGGCTGCGCCCTTTTCGTCGTTGGACGACGGGGAGGGGGAGGGGGTGCGGCGGTCTGCTTCGTCGATCTCCATGTTTTGGATGTGGGTGTCGTCCTGTACGTCGGTAGTGGGGGGAGTCACGGAATTGGGGGTATGGTCGAGGAGGGTGGGGTCATGGGAAGTGCGGTAGTCTTCTTGGTCTTCTGAGCAAGAGTCATCTTCGGACTGGGTGTCTGAGTAGTCCTCGTCGTCCTCGTCTTCGTCTTCGTCGTCGTAGGGGATCTGCTCGTAGCAAGCCCAGGTGGGAGGCGAGGCAGCACGGCCGATGGTGCGCCTTCTAAAGTAAGAGGAGTAAGGCGAGTTTGGTGTGGATATGACTGTCGGGTTGCTCATTGCTGAAGAAATTCGGACGAAGCGTGTGAGTCAATGAGTGAGTCGTGTCTTGCACAGAAACTCGAGGCATACGTCCGCTAATTTTGGCCACAATTGCCTTTTACGGTCTCATCTCCTTCCATGGCGAACTCAAAGTACGCATATGTACGCGGTTTCGAGCTCCCTGATCCTCTCCTCCCCGGTTGTTTTCTCGTCTGTCGTATAGACGGTCACTCGTTTCATCGGTGAGTGCAGCAGTGCCCGAGAAAACAAGGTCTGATCACTGATCATAGTTTCTCCGATGAGCACGCATTCGCTAAACCGAACGACGAGCGCGCACTTCAGCTCATGGACCATGTCGCAACCGATCTCATGTCCGAGTTCAAAGACATCGTCCTCGCCTTTGGAGAATCCGACGAGTTCAGGTAAGCGACCTCTTCTGCGTCTTCGATCTGTCTCATGATGCCTTCCGTTCCAGCTTCCTCTTCCGGAAATCCACCCAACTGTACAATCGCCGCCATGCAAAGATCCTATCCACGCTCACGTCCTACTTTACCTCGTGCTACGTGTTCCACTGGACCCGATATTTTCCGGACATACCGCTCCGCTACCCGCCGTCCTTTGACGGCCGCATCGTCGTATATCCCGACGCCCGTGCGATCCGAGACTACTTTGCGTGGCGACAAGCCGACAGTACGCCATTCTCCCTCTTGTCGTCGTCGGCGTGCTGAGTTGAGCTGCGCGTCAGCGTCGCAGCGCACGTCAATAACCTCTACAACACCGTCTTTTGGGCGCTCGTTCAGCAGGGCGAGCAGACGACCACGCAGGCGCACGCGACGTTGAGGGTGACGTCTCCTCTCGCTCGGCTTGTGCGGCGATCCGGCTGACTTGACTGGAACTAGGGAACTGTTTCCGCACAAAAACATGAGGTACTGTTTCAGCGATTCAAGATCAACTACAACGATATCCCCGCCCGGTTTAGGAAGGGAAGCGTTGTCGTACGTGACAAGGTGAGATCATGTACACCGTCACGCCCACCGCCCGTCACGATGCCACCAGGGCTTGCCGGATACCGGCAATCAACCCGAGCCGGTTGCAGAGCCGGGCGAGCGCAAAACATCAAAGGCGACGATTCGGGTATTGCATTGCGATATCATCGGCGACGAATTTTGGGACGCACGTCCAAATTTGCTTGCTCCGTAACTGTGCCGCAGGCTCTTTTTTATATACATAAAAATTGTCTCGACGATCGGCGCCGTTCGATCTAGATTGTAATTATAAACCGTGCCGCGGGCACTTCACCTCTAATAGTAGGACACATCGTAGATTGTAATTATAAACCGTGCCGCAGGCACTTCACCTCTAATAGTAGGACACATCGTAGATTGGAATTTCACTCGGGATTTTAAGAAGCACCCCACTCCACATCGTAGATACCCAATGCCATAATGCATTGAGGTGAGCATCCTAGGTTTTTTCCGGTCGCATTCATATCACCATCTTTTCTACAATGATTTCAGCCGAATGCAATAGGAAGTAACTTCGTCTGGATGTTTTCTGCTGTCGATTCTCGATTCTCTGGTTTCTGGTTTCTTTTTCTTTTTTCTCAGGTTGCTGTGGACCCTCTACTGACATGTTTATTTGGTTATCAGATGCTGTATTTTGCCCTGTATTTAAGCTTGTCGTTCGTTCCTGGAACATCGATGGGGCTGTTCGGCCTCTATGTCCGTCCCGTTTGACCCGACCACCACTTTAACCGTTATTCACGCATTCGAGTATGCGTGGCATTATTTCAATATGCATAGCCTTTTTCACCCCTTCTTCCCATCCATGCGTGCAACGCTAGAAGAGTTCTAATGGTACAGGCATTGCCACGAACTTGTGAAGTACCTGTGACCACAAGCTGACGGTGAGCCTCGCTCCGGATTTGCACTCGATCGCTTTCATATCCAGTTGAGCTTCATGTTTTATTGGCGAAGTACTATCCGCAAGAGGTTAGATCTGATTCGTACATCATCTATCGAACCTACAGGATTCTAACATGTTCAAGTTGCCTGTACGAAATTCGTCAAGGATGTAATAATAATGGTCGGCTACTAGTATGACATTACCAACACAAAATATGAGATCTCATGTCAAACTCTACTGCAGATGCAAACGAGATCTCGCAGGAGTCGCGACTCGGGTCGGTGGCTAGAATTCGATTTTGGCTCTCGAGACAACCGTCAAGCCTCTGCAAATGGGCCAGTGGTGAGGATATTTTTTTTCGTGTTTGATCAAGCACGCGCACGATGGCAGATTCAGCCACACATTCAAACGTCTCCGACTCAGCCCGAGCCATTTTGCCAGTTAATGTACACAGGTACGATACTTGATCTCTTTATAACATCCACCTTCCGTGACTGTCATGTGGCTAGATGTTACTACACATCCTCTTTGTTACAGACATCGAAGACTGATCGATGTCGATCAGTTCCCATTCGCATATTCGCTTTCAACGGAGCCCAATGCAGCGGGCACCACCACGTAGTGCATCCGTACAGGCAATACCGGCGCAGAAGATTCGGTGATGATGCAGACAAGCTGCCTTCCGAAGCGAATGGCCATGGTTGCCAGTGGTAAAACACCCAAAAAGATAGTAACTACTGCAAGGGCCGGCGATTGCACGGCAGAGACTAACTGGACGCAAGCCAGATATGATACGACCAGAAGGGGTATAATATGAATGACTCTCGGGAGCGTCAAATTATTCTAACGGAAACATAACCAGTTAAGACAGAATACGGAACAAATACAAGGAGCACCTACATCAGAGAAACAGGTGTGGGAGAGACGGAGGCTATTGGTATAGAGCAATAGTGTGAGAATTGCTGGTTGTAACGCTTTGGGTGCGGTAAGGATACTGAGAGAGGATCAATTTGTCAATGTGACCCGTAGTTCAAGCCTTAGCCTAAGGGTGACACTCACGCGAGGAATGTCATGAGCTACCAATTTATTGGAATATAAGACATCTCATGATCAGCGACATAGGAGAAAGATACGTACAGAGTTCAACGTGAACTTCCACAAGTCCCCTAACTCAGTTGTGATATCCGAGGGGGGCTGCAGTTGTAAGTGGTCTGGATGGATCTGCTCGGAGCAGTAGAATCTTTGAACGAAGTGGGTGAAGCGGGAAGTCATAATGGAATCTGCGAACGGGGTTTTCTTCTTGACCTCATGTCTTATAGAGCTGCTATACCGGGTCGAACACTGCCATCACGCGGAGCACTACCGTGTCGTCCGTGTCCGACACGGATATCGACACATGTCCACGAACTCCGATCCAGTATGTATCGGAGTTTCCATAAATGGATATTTATGGAAGAGGCGATGCATTACAGCGGTTTTTTGGTAACTTGGGGTACCTTGTTTTTCTGGTTGAGCGTGAACTTTACAGCCGTTTTGGTAAATGATGGCACTCGCGCGGGAAAAAAATTGTCAATTACGAGTGCCAGTGGTACTGTAGCTACCATGTGTGATAAGATAAGAATTATAGTACTTGTTCAACGTTCAACGTTCAACCCCAACCGTGAACATGTCCGAAGACAACATATACTTGCAAATGGAGGACGACATCTACGACACTTCCGATGATGAGGCCATACTGAGTTGCGCTACACCATGTCGTTGAAGTCCAAGGAGTAGCTACATAATTCTACGTCACTGTAATTGACAATTTTTTTCCCGCGCGAGTGCCATCATTTACCAAAACGGCTGTAAGATTGTGCCCTTGACAATTGTATACACAAACAAGTCCAAGTATCGTAGCAATGTGAGCGCAATTTGATGGTCTAGGCTCGAGGTAGACGCTGGTAGTCTTCTCTCATTACGGGTGATAATGGAGTGAGAAGACGACGTTGCCATACTCTGCTTTCTCCTTCTGACAAAGGTATTGCAGATTTGGTCCGCCGATCTCGATGGATGAGTACAAAGAACAGTTCCTTTCTAATGCCGAAGGTGCGGCACGCGCCGCCGTCAAGCGCCTCACACGTGCCATCGAACAGCAGCTCCGAGTCATAGAAACGACCATCAATGCCCCAGACTGGTAAGCCGCTCACCTTTTGTTGCGAAACCAAGAAGTCGACGGCGTTGTGCGCAGGGACACAATTTATGTCGCTCGAATGGCTCGAGTATCACGGACCTGGCCGGACAAATGAAAATTCGTTTTCTGCGATATCACTTTCGCTTTCAGTCCCATGTCATTGGCTTTCCCGGGTCTTTGTATTTGGGTTTGTTTTCATTTGCTTTGGTGTTTCGTTGCATTTGCTTTTGCTTTCGTTTTCAATCTTTCCTTTTTTGGTTGGTTTTTCCCTGTTTGGATGCTTTGCTTTCGCTGCATTTGCTTTCGTTTTCCGACATTTCCGTGTGATCTCATTATGTAAGCCTTTCTGACACGAAGACTAATCATCCTAGTGCTCAATACAGCTCAGCATACAGTGACAAAGTTTATCCCGCACGATCGGGAAGTTGTCGATGGCGATAACGACGGTGATAACGATAATGAAGACGACGCAACTGCCCACCACGTGGCACTTTTGCTGGTGCACACCGTCTGTCAAAACCTCTATCCGTGCCCTATGCTTGGAAAAGAGCAGGGCGAATCGGCATGGCTGCAGGGGAACTTGGAGACGTACTTGACGTGAGTATCTCTCTCTGTTTTCGTCTTGATCATTTTCTGCCGTGTTCTTTTTCGTCGCAAGCCTGAATTCCCGCCGCCTTGACCCTGATTATCTGAGAGGGGATCAGAGTCGGATTCCCCACACTGGTGGTATAGCAACCAAGATACAGTGGGTCATGATGACCGTATCACAGATGAGGCGTACATGGCCCCATCTGCCCACGTCGTGACACATGGGCTAGACTGCATGAATGCAGGATGATGGCACAACTCGGCTGCACGAGTCTCAGCCTGAGACTCTCAGGCGAAAACTTTCCCTTGGGCTCCTGCTTCCTTACAGCGGCACAAGGAAATAACCTTCGCCTGCCGCAAGCAAGTCTATATTTTTTCCTCATTCTTTGTTCCCCATTCAGACGAGCAGCTTTCTCCTTCTAGACGACCGCTGCTCTCCGTTTGTTTTTCTTTTCTTTGGGATGGCCATATCGTTGTCTCCCCTCGACACAAGTTGCACATCCTCGTGCATGCGAGGTTGGAGGGGACTCGGAAGAGGCCCCCCTTGTG